>JAAMPD010001195.1:0-28180 GCA_025266255.1 Trissolcus basalis | reverse complement strand
AAAAAAAAAAAAACGAAAATGAAAGTTTAAAGTGATGTATAATGTATAATAAATGGCCAGAAATTATGAATTTATGAGAAAACAATTTATTCGAAAATATAATCAACAAATATATACATTAGCATTAACTACGCGGTTTTTCCTTATCTGAACATAACTTGTCTCACATGATTATAGTTACGTTATAAATGTTAGGTACAAAATTCATCATTTGTATTTGCATGGCACCGATAATAATCGCAACCAGAAAAAATGTATCACAAAAATATTCATGATTTCCATTTCAGTAAAGTTTTAGCTGCTTTATCTAAGACTGCATCCGTCTGCAAAAGAAATTAATGTCCAACTTGTCAATTTCATGCTAATTTCAATTTGAATGCAAAATAAAAGTTTGCTAATTTTTCCATTACCTTCATGAAACAATATCGAACATTATCTTCGCCCAAATGTTTATGTTTGTCGTTGTAAAATGCGGAAGGCGGTATACCCTGAACTCCAATATTCTTTGTCATCCACTTTGTGAATTTGTAATCCTTATACGCATCTTTTTCTTCCGACAAATTAACTTTGTCTGCCAAAGCGGACCAGTTGGCGACCATAAAGTAGCCTCCTTCTGGCACCGTCGGGGACATTCCTACCTCTGTCAAGAACTTTGCCATATAATCTCGTTTGGGAAGTAATTCTTTCGCTAAGCTCACAAAGTAACAATTATCTTGTCCGAAAATTTCAAGTTCTTCCTCGAAACCTACAGCTAGTGCCTCCTAAAAAACAATATTCAATTTTTAATATCTCATTAATACATATTTTTTAATTAATTGATTTAAACTCTTTTTTACCTGAATAGGCGTGGCATTAGTATAAACACAATTTTGGTGCACGACTTTCAAGTTGTGTAACAAATTTTCAGGTCCGTAAGCCCATCCGATTTTCCATCCAGTTACACTGAATGTTTTACCAGCCGAGCCAATTGTGATTGTTCGTTCATACATATCAGGGAGAGTTGCTGTTGAATGAAATCAAATTAAAGATACATGAAATAGTTTTTGTCTTAACGTTTTTATCGATAAAATGTATCTTATAGGTGTGTACCTATTCTAACGTGTTTGTAAGGCTCATAAATGATCCACTCGTAAACTTCATCGGATATTACCAGACAATTCCATTTCTTAGCCAAGTTAGCGATGTGAGTTAATTCTTCCATAGTAAAAACTTTTCCTATCGGATTGTGCGGAGTGTTGATAATAATTCCTTTCGTCTTGTTACTAAATAGTCCTTCGAGTTCTTTTTTATCCAGAATCCAATCTCCAGAACTTATAACTCCACTCGTTTTATTCTAATTTAATATAAATATTTAATATTTCACATATTATGAAATTAATTTCACCTCGAACATTTTTAAATATTAAATTTTGTTTACACTTACAGGTTTCAAGGCAATATACTTAGGAACACCTCCAGCCATTCTGACCATAGGAGCATAACAATCAAAAAATGGTTCTATAATGATCCACTCATCTCCAGGACTAGTGTGTCCTTGAATAGCAACATACAGAGCCTCGTACGCTCCAGTGGTTACAAGTATCTCTGTCATGGAATTCAAATCTCGTCCAAGAACTTTGGAATATAATTTTGCCAAGGCATTTACCAGCCTGGGGTGACCCTGCAAGATAATTGAATTATAATACTGACTTGTGAATGAAAAAGAAATAAACACAAGTGAAATTATTTTATACTAACAAATCCACGAGTGTATTGGTTGAGCAAAGGATTTTGTCCGGTAGTTGTTCTAGCCAGAGCCTGCCTTACGCTATCAGGTGCGTGAAAGTCTGGAAACCCTTGTCCCAAATTGATTGGATTATACTGTGCAGCAAGCTGAATATATTCCACCCTGAAAATTGAATTATTAATTTTCGGATAGGTACACATAGACGTACGTATCTTAATTACAAATGTACGTTTCAATTTGGATGTTCAAGATCGTTTTCCATATGAAAAAAAAAAAAATAAGTTATTTATTGTTAAAACATCTAAAATTACCAGACGGATTTATCGTTTCCCAAGAACCTTTCGGGAAGTTGGAATTTAGCCATCGTTGAATAATATTTCAGATCAGCGTGACTCTTTTGCAACAAATTTGATTCAAATAGAGGTCTTCTGAGAAACCGAGATAGCATCTGCAAGAGAAAACATTTTGAGTTAGACCTTTTTGTCGTGTCCAAATTAAACCGCAATTGTGGAACAGAGAATAAACTTTCCGCACTCAGGTTAAACTGTTTTTGTAACGCGCAGTTCGTCAACTGATAGTTAAAACGAGTTTTTTTAATTTCAAGCAGGCAAAATGATCATTATTAATGCATTTAAAATTTTTCTATCTACCTTAGCTGATTACAATGAAATTGTTACTTCTCGTACATTTACAGAAAATTTAGACGTCGACTGTCTCTATGAAAGCAAAGTTCGAGTTTGATTTCAATTTTTATCTAATTTGTTTGTCCCTGCAAAATAGAACATTCGCCATCATTGAGTCATTGTTTCGATTACTCCTCATCAGTGCGATGTTTTACAAACTTATTTTTAAATATAAGAATAGTTAATAATAAAAAAAGATAGCAAATTTTTTTATACTAAAATGTTAATTCTTCTGACTGTAGATATGCAAAACTTTGTAAACGTTTGAACATGGTATACAAAGATAAGAAAACGATATTTCGAGTCTGTTGCATAATTGCTTTTAAAAAGCTTCGAACAAACCTTATTAGAAGAAACATCAGCGTCTGACATTCATTGTTACCTAGAGGTTAAATTGTAAAGGTTGCTTTACATGAACAATTAATTTCCATAAACATTGCAAAGTGTGAAAAAAAAGAAACCAACTGTTTTACGCTTATTTGAAAACTTAAAAATCGTGTTTTTTCATCAACCATTTTTTCTCTTTTCTATCATGTAATAAAATTGTAGAATAATTAACATTGCAAACTGTCATTGAACGATTCTAATAAATAAAATCCAGCTATTAAAAGTATAACCTAAATTTAAAAAAAAAATGTAACCTGTCAAATTGCATTCAAAGTGTTTTTTAACTTTTCTAACCTTAAAAAAAAACAAACAAACAATCAGCAACAGAACATTATTAAACAAATAACATTGGAATTAAAAACAAAGTTGACATTTTACCGTAACAAAAAAGTCGTGAGACAAAACAAAAACATTTGCAAAATGTCACGCCGGTGGGAGTAGCGCATCGGAGACAACAAAAAAGTAGACCTGCAATAATACTTGACCTGCACTGTTTACATCCTCCTTATTTGCCCTTCCAATTGTTTACATACATTTAAATAAACATAAACAAGCTCGTAAAAGCACTTTAAAATAATCTCCACCAAGCTTGCAAGGCAGCACTGTTCGGTCCGCAAACTGGACAAGTCGGGTGGCGTCGCAATATCGTAGGTGGCGCTGCATTCAATCACGGCCAGTCGGCTGCTCGATTTCCCTCGCTAGACAGTGACGTTCAGTGACGTCATTAACGTGGTCGAGTGAATCCGATCTATCGATGCGGAGTTTCCGATCATGTTTAACTAATAAAGTTGACGTTCTGTGCGCGCTGCTGGATTTCGTGCGAGCTTCTGCGTTTGCTAAACGTTAAGTGCAATGGCGCTGGACTCGTAGCCCGGCCTTGCAAGGTAACCCTCTCAAAGCTACTCATTTGCCCGTCCAACTCGGCTCGCCGAAAAACTGACAGGTTATCCGTCCGATAATCCCAGTTCCTTGCGACGTCCCGCACCCGCAGATCCCGCCCGAAGACGTTCGTACAAATCGGCTTTGCCACTTCGGTCCCGACCTGTCAAAACGCCAGCAAAGCGTTGAAAATTGACAGCCATGGTGGGGGCAGCTTGTCAAGTGCAAAATAAAATGCCATTTTTGTTTTCCCTCCGTTTTCCGTCGGCCGTTCGATAAGAACTTCGCTCATTTTCAAACCCCCCTTTGCACTTCGTTCCAAACAACAACAGCCAGCCTGTCAAAAGTTTTGTTTGTAAGTTGTGTTTTCTTTTTTCTTTCAAGTATACGATTTTGAAACGCGACCAAACTTGCTCGGCAAGTGGTGCCCCCTCAGATCGCGATTAATTTATATTCAATAGGCCTCTCGATCAATCTCATCCCGTTATTTTTATCCTGCGATTTATCTCCAATCTGATAATTGTCTTTAGAAAAAAAAAAAAGAAAACAAGAAAAAGTCGGCGCAAACCGACGGGACATTATTTTTGCAACGAATTGCACTTGTCACGCACTCGGATTGGTATTTTGTTATTAAATATACGCGGCGGGCATCGATTTTGCAGTCTATTTAAAGTGACGCTGATCATAACACAAGCCGGCGAGCGCAATCATCGCACGCCAAACAGCTCGCCGGTACCGCCGAATGCCGTAGCACCCTTTTCACAAACCAACCTAATGTCGCAATATAATCACTCCCTTAACCTAATGCCATTACGCAATTCGCCCACGACCCCTTTTCCAATCGAGCACGTGCAGCGTCCACGCGCCATAACAAAAATACCCCCGAAAAAAAAGGCTGACCTAAATCGGTGGTTCCTGTTTCGCTCGAATTTCATGCCTGAGCCTTTTGAAACAATTTTCCGTTCGGTTTTGGAGTTCTATTTTCGAGCCTGATCAATATATAGTTATCGACCGGATCTCATTGCAGGCATAGTCTCTCTCTCTCTCCGCCCAATTTGGTTCAATGACATTTGAATCGGACCTTTTTGAAAACAGGTGGCGCCACCCCCGCTGCCAAAAATTATTGATCAAGACCCCGGGCGAGGGAGGGGGCGAGAAAAAAGCGAGTGAGGCTTGTTAATTATCAGGATATGGGCCTTTGTAGGGATATTGAAAGGAGTGCTTGTGCGAAGAATCGCGAGTCAAATGAAAATAAAGGGGAGGACGGAAAAGAGGAAATGCGCGAGTTTTTGCGAGCGGGGTATTCTTTGACAGTATAATAAGTCAATGGCAGTCGGAAAAGTCAAGTTGAGGCAGCAGGTTAGGTAGCGACGCGAGGCGTGGCAAAGTATTGATCTCCGTTGCGAATTCCCTTCCCTGTTCGAGCTCGCAACGACGTCACCCATCGCTTCCACCAGTCATCCTCTCCGGTACTATCTAACCCCTCTGGCTGGCCCCTCCATACTCTCTTCCTCTGCCTTCTACCATTCACACTTTCTTCGCTAGTCTAGTACTCTAGTAGCGCCTATTTCATGCCTACCCCACTTAGATATCCTTTTCCTCATTTCACCAATGTTTTTCTAATATCCAAACAATCGAGACTTGAAATGTTTCTGGTTTTGTCCCCCCCCAAATTATTCTTCCCAACTCTTTCCCCCCAAATCTTTCAAACAAATACATTCTTTCCACCCTAGAACTTTGAACAAAATCAAATAATTATTTTTTTTATTTCAAATTCTCTATTGTTGTATCAAAATCGATTGTACAAAGTCGAGTGTACAAACTGATTGAAAAAAAATCAAATAATGAGCTTTATTATTTCAAATTATGAATAAATAGTACAGTAAATAATTTTCGAAAAAGCCATTTTTGTAAACAATCATAATCGGAAGATGTTAGAAAGAAAATCTATTTTATGAGAAAAAAGTAAGTCCCTTTGGAAATTCATTTTCATTATTCATTTTCATTTTATTATTATAAAGAAAATTGAACAAATTTTGTCATCTTTTTCTGTAATCCGCTTCAACTAGATTTAAATCTCGAATAAAAATTGCAATATGAAAAAAAAACACTCACAAAAAATGGACTGAAAATGTAACAAACAGAGAGGGGGGAGGGAGTAAAAAAGTTTGTTAACTTGCGCTGGAGGGTTCGGGGGAAAAGTAATAAATTTTATGTAACCGGTGGAAAAAAAATTCGATAAAGTTTGTTCGATTAGTTTGAATGTTGAGAGTTAGATTTTTTTTATCATACAGCTTTTTGATAAAATGTAAACTTTCAAATGACGAGAGTGATACTTCGAGTTTTAAAAATAATAAATCAAAAGTTTGTATTGAAACTGATAACACTGAGGGACCAATCGAAATCAAACAGAAGGATTAAGAACTCGCGAGTTGACAAATCTAATTGTCCGGGTCCATTTGCAGCTGGTGTCTTTCTGTCGATAAATATTTATTGACGTACAAACCAAGAGGAGAAAAAAAATTTGGTCCAAATGAAATTGGTTCGAAAAATAACTTTTCAACTGAACTGAGAAAAATCGTTCAGTTAATTGAAAGTTCAGTCATTAAGTTTAGCACAAGAAGAAAAACTAGAAACTCATAATTAAAAACTAAAAATTAAAAATTAACAATGGAAATTACAATTGAGAGTTGTTTGCATTCTGAATACCAAATACGGTATTGCGGATAGCAAAAACTGATGAAAGAACAAAAAGCATTTGAATTGAACGCAGAAAATTAATTAGAATGTTTCTCTGATTTCAGTTGGCCAATGTTCCGGATTCGAGGTCAGTTTGGCAAGTAAAATTTCATCTCTGAGATTTGAATGGAAATGAGCCCCAACAAGGGCGACGGCTAAATGAACGTAGCTCGAAGGTATCCCATGTTGCGGATATCCCGGAATCATTCCACGGCCATAAAACGGCATCGAGATTATTAGGAAAGAATTGTGCTATGGTTATGATACGTCTATAATTTTTCCACCTCTCGTTCATGAAACGTCTTTATGGATGAGGGATCAGCCCCAGGCGTTTGATAGAATTATTAGAGCCCGATCGTCAGTCCGGGAGGTCGTTCCGAGCTGCTAATAATGACACAAATCTCTTTATGAAATAAACTCCGAGAATCATCCCGTTTTGATGTTCGTGATGGGCTGAGCTTTTCTTCTGTCATTATGTCATTGTCAGCGAGACCAAAAGGGCTTGTTGGTGTCAGACTCGTCAATGTCGGAACATTTACGACTTCAGGTATAGACGAGAAAGGAAGTGACAAAGGTCTCGAATTTATGGCAGCTTCCTGAACCCCATTGTTTCACTACTGGTAATTTGACAAAAACAGAGGGGCAATTAAAAATGTATTATTTTCTCGAATGCGAAGAAGTGGCACATGACGGTGCCAGCTGCAGCCGCTATTTATCGCCCGATAATCTCGACGTACAAATGAGCCCGGAGGGATCCATGTGAATTTACAAGTCCAATTCTGCACTCTTCAGTTCTCGAACAAATGACGGCCCGAGATTATGCCGGTTAATTAGACCTTTTCTAAATCAACAATTTCAACTTGAAGAGCGATAAGAACAAGTAGTACAGGTCAACCGGTCGGTCAGACGGCGAAATGATGCTTCAGCGCTGCGGAGATTGGATGAAAGTGACGGGCGAATTTTCGTGCATCGAGTATTTACGTTGTAAAAAATCTGGTCGATGAAAATGGTTTTTGTATCCGTTCGAATTTGGCAGTAACATTTAGCCGATAATGAAAGAGGAAGTTAAAAGCCTAGTTAAACTATTGCTGTAAAACGGGCGAGTGCAGCGGAGCACTCGATAACATCGAAACGACTTCTCGGTAAATTTGTTGCGCGTCCAATGTACAGTATGCTAATTTGAACGTTAACTTTGTTCCACGTGCAGGCACCGGGGTATAACTTGGTGCTCGTCAGTTTAGCTGCATCGCCTTGCGCGCCATCTTGCTTTATCGATTTTGTTTAGCTCCTCGTTTTGCTTGCGACAAAAGGTTTAGCTTTCGGCGCGCCAATTAAGATGCGTGCGAGACGAGTAATAGCGGGCTTTTAATCGCGCGGATCCAGTCGGCCGCAAGAGCCCACGCGCTCGACAAACTTTTTCACTCGAGTGTGCTCCGCCTAACAATCGTTGCCAACGAAAATCGTTGAATGAAAATGCACTTTTTTCCTCATTCTCAACCGACATTGATTTTTTCGCTAATTTTTTGTCATTCTTTTAACCGACAACCTTTTATTATTATTATTAACCATGTTTTTTAATTTCGTTTTGCTTTTTTTAGGGGATAAAAAGTGAGTTTGATTTGTATCGAGATTGTACACAATGTTATCAATGACGACTCAATACGCTCCAATTAGGGAAGAAATTGAATGATGGCAATCCAATACAGAGAGCGCAGACCGACGTGCATTATCCCATCTCTGACCCTAAACATCGCTAAGTGGAATTATGACGATGGATCAAACGATATGTTGTAATTATAACTCGTCACGCGAATCAAAACACTTGAAAGATGAAATTCAAAATTAAATAGAGTATTCTGTCAGTGTACTTTTTTGTAATCAATCTGACAAAATGGTAATTTGGTTTGAAATAGTGGTCTTTGGAGGAACTAAATTTTCGGGAACGAACGGCTGTTAACAAATTTATTCCCTTGGAAAACCCGATTTCAGAGCTCTCCAGAGAGACGAGTTTTTGATTTATCAGTATGCAGGCGCATTTGTGTGCATGTTGCGTTCGCTCTTCCTATACTTTTGATTAGCTGTCGGCATGATAATTCGTAACTTTTGCACTCAGTTGGAACTTTTATTTTGCGGTCATACAACATTCTGATTTTCTTCGTGGTCATTTGAGAATTCACTTTGATTATTTTTCTATCAATAGTTTGTCAAGTGGGCAGCAACGAAATTGACGGTTAACTTATTGTAACTCCTTTTTCATTACCTTTTTGTTTCGAAACAAATCATCTTTTCAGATCCGACCTTATTTGCAATCATTTTTCCTCCTGTGTTGTATCAGAATGTTATTTTATTGTGAAACGACAACAGCTTGTATTTACCTAACCGAACGACAGTGTAATTCGTTTTTCATTTCATCTTTCTTGATCGAAATGCAAATTGTAACGGATGCATTTGCCACCATGTGCACACTGCAAATAACAAAATGGAAAAATATGAATATTTCAGTTTTTTTCAAATTACGTCTCCGCTGCTCACAATTCGGTCCAATTTTTGTGCATATCATTCCACAAAGATAACTACTTTCATTAATGTGCAAATTTATTCCCTTGTTGGACCTTTTTTTCGAACTTTACTTCAAAAACAAATCCTATGCAAAAAGTTGTCACAAAAAATATACAACAATTGATAAACAAATTGATATACAAAAATTGGTATAAAAAATAACAAACAAACGTTATATAATTTTACATAAGAAATTGATGTATAAAACTGATATAAAAAATTGACAAGAATTTCAAAACTGATACAACAAAATGATACAAAAATTTGCATGAAATTTGTTATAGAACATTGATATATATGAAATTGATATAAAAAAGTTGACAAGAATTTGGGAAGTAGAACTAACAAAATCCGTGCAAAATATGGATTAAAATTTGAGCTCATTGAACCGTATAAAAACTGATCCCCATTTCTCATCTCTCGGTTTCTTTGCAGCTAAATCTGGAACAAGTTGCATCCACTTTGTCGCAGGACGAAAATCCTTCATAAAACTTGGCCAGAATCTTGGTCGAAATCCGTCAATCATGAGAACGATGATGTCGTGTTGTTGCTCGTCTTGGCGCCGATCGCACGCGTTCAAACAACTACGACCCGGAGGGTGGCGGCCGGGCGACGCGCACGCTTGCGCACGTCCTTCTCTCGTCCTCCGTCGGAGAGCCGTTCTTCTCTCCTCTTCTCTCTTATCTGCATCCGTGGCGGCGCGTCACCCGGCGTATAGTCGCGCACAGCTCTCCTCGCGAGCTGCACACTGCTCGTCACGACGCTTCCGAGTGCGATGATCCCGTTTTTTTTAAGCTTCACGTAAGCGAACCATCCCAGCCGCGATTGTGTCGTTCTTGGCTCGTGTTTTGCATCGTAAACATTTGCTCCTTGCTCATATCTTGTAATCACAATATGACTCTGGAGTCTGGATCGAACAAATTTTCTCATACTTCTACATCTTCAATTTAAACCCCATTTTATTTTCCCTTGTATATTTTTTTTCTATTTTAACAATTAAATTCATCCCACTTTTATACTTTTGTTTATCTCTTCTTTGGTCCAACTTTTTGTCATTTTGTTTCTTTTTTCTTTTTCTTTCTTTTGATTTTTTTTCGTCGTGTAGCGTGGTATCTTTTTTACCGTTTCCGTTGTACCGTTTTTTGGTCGAGTTTAAATTAAATTTATCGGTGTAGTGCAATGTGTTTTAAAGTTGGGGGTGTAGAAAAAAAAAGAGGACTTGTCAGATTGGCGCGCAGAAATGTTAGCAAGGCGCGGTTTCGATGGAATCAGGGTAGATGGATGGCATTGCTTCACCAAATTTTCGTGCTTTCACTCAAGTTGTTCCAAATTGTTCGCATTTTCTACCACTGATCTAGATCGATACCCCGCCAATAGAATAAGTAAAATAAATCGAAAATAAATTGAACCGAGGTAAAACCTCGAACGTAGAAAAGTGTTTCATAATAAAAGTGCAGCGTAATCTTTAAGAAAGAAAAAAGGTGTACTACAATTTTCTGGAAAAAGTGTTTGCTATAATCGTCGTCTTTTTAATTCAAAAAACTTTGATCCCGTATAAATTTTAAAGCCGAAATCAAATTATGAGTGTGTCAGCGAGAAGCTCGTTATCAAATCACAAATTTTGTCGTTATCTAAGCTCCTTTCCCATCGTATATTTTTCTTACGACGATGAACCTCGAAAAAGTGCAGCTTTCAGCATAACAATTTGACCCGTGAACTTATAACAGCCTTATAAAATAAAACTCGGCTTGTCAGATCTTAAAATAATTATGTCTCGGGTGTTTTTTTTAAACTGATAAAACACGCCGGAAAAATAAGAAAAGAAAAAAAGCAGAGGTGAATTCAAAAATAAAAAGTTCAATGAATTGTTAAAAACCGGATTCCCGAGAGCTGGGATATTTTTATTTCGAAATCGGAAAATGAGGAGAATGTTTGTTTGAAAAATTCGTGCATTAATTGGCCGGGTAGTTTCGTTTAAGGGAAAGGTAAAAATCGGATAGGATGAAAATGAGAATTGATGTTGACAGTGGGATATAATGAAACGTTTGATTGGAGTGCGAGCGTCATTGTAAAATGAACAATTCGTCAATTAACGCATACTTTTTGTTTGACTGAGCCGCTCGGAGTATGAATTTATTAACAAACATCGCAACACGAATCGCTGAATGAGTAATCGTTAAGCGAACAAACAAGGTTATTGATTTATGTTTAAACTCTTTCGAATGCATCGCTCATCCGTAGCAGCAATGCATATCATTGGTTTGGCACTCGGCCATAAGCAAACCCGGGAGGGGTCCATTCACCGCTATTGAACGTGACGACTAATTTTCATAAAAATTGCGAATCCCAATTCGCACGCTTTTCTCCTCTAGGTAACGCTCTCATTATCGATTTTATTTCGACTATAACGCTTATTTATTATTCATCACAAATCGAACTACATTTTTATCATACAACAATATACGTTGCGCATCACAAATCTTTTATCAACTCTCAAATGTTTTCAATTTCATTCTATCAATTTTTAATGCGACTTTGTTTCTTTTTATAAAACTGACGTTTCCACTTTGTTTATTGTAATTTCATAAACCCAAACTTGACTTCGATTTATCGACAAAAATTTTTGTTTTGATGTTCCGTATAACTAGACAGTTTTGATGTCACAGTTTTTGCTGTTATTGGAATCCATTGAAAAATATATTCTGCAGATGGAACACATCTCTCTGACACTTATTTTTTTTTATTGCAACGCGAAAAATATATCGACTTATATGGGCACTTGTTACTTCCTCATTTTGCCACTAAAAAAGCTGGAGCCCCAGACGATTTCACGTAAGGACCCAGCGCAGAACTAAAAAATGTACTAAAAGCGAGGTTGAAATTGAACGAATTGAAAGCATTTTTTCGTTAAAATTCAGAGGGTGAATATTTTTTTTATCAGCACAAACAGACGGATGGAATCGAGCTAACGACGTTAAGGTTAATTTTTAACGCGATTTGCGAGCTCTTTGAACTTTTTATATACTTTTTTTTTCAGTCGAAAATCAAATTTCATCACATTTTTTTCCGTGCATAAATAACCATTTATTTAAAAATAGTTACATTCAATTTCTCGTATGATTTCTTGTCTTCTTTATTTTCAGTTCGACTTGTCATTGAGAGACAGTTTTTAAAATTAAAAAAAGCAATCATCTAAGAGGGCGTTATTTGGATTTTTCATATAACTTGAAAAAGGGGTAAACAGAAAGAGTTGCGAGCGTTTGTCTCAATTCAGCAGGCAAATAAAAGTAAACGACAACAATTTGTACAAGCGATTGCACTTTTTTTTTCTCTTCCCTTTTCTTGGACGGAACAAACATCAAAAAATTGTCTTTGGAAATGATGAAAATTTGACGTAACATCAATTTTACTTTCGGTAGACGTTTTAGAAAAATGGGCTTTTAAGATTAAAATTTGTTCGATCATTTCGTATGATTTAGCGCTTTTAATTCATGCTATTCGCGTAATTAAAATTGATAGGTTTTTCCTTAGAAAAAGGAGAGGAAATAAAAACCGTAGAAAACCACGGTTTCAGAGTGAATGATTCGTCGCGATAAGGGGTTGATGGTCGAAATTGTTTTGCAGTGTTTGAGTGATCGTTTGTCGAGAGCAGAAACGCCCGACTGGGGGTCTTCCATCAAACTGTTTTTCCAAGTGGAGTGTTATTTGGTGTGCAAAGCGGCTTGAAATTGGGATCTACGCGCGCACAGCAACGAACGACAGGAGCCACTAAATCGCAATCGTTCTTAGCTTCTGTTATATGTCGCACGCGCGGGATGCCAAACCGGCGCACAATCTCCTTTCTTATTTCTTGACCATAGGTAAAACAATCATTCGAATGCAAATGGGAATTACATTTGGGGTAGAAAAAATAAAGATTTTACTCCAAACACAAATTCTCCTCCTGGAAAAAAATCCGACGAACACAGTTAAATTTGATCTGAATTTTTTTCTGCAATGGAAATTTTGTCTGATTTTTTGTTTAATAGTGTTTGATCTAGTCTGGTTAAACAGAGGCAAGCGATGTTTTATTCATCAGACAAATCGTCATTATTTTTAATCATGTCGCACAAGCCCAGACAATCGCCTTTGCAGGCCGATTAAAAATGCACGGCAAAAAAGCACCGGTTGTGTCTTTACGTTTAAATTGGAATCGTTAGAATACATCTTTCAAGCTACCCTTTGTCGCGACCATTATTTATCTTTTAACTAGGACAACTTAACTGCTTCCTTTTTTTTTCCCTCTCTTATTTTTTAATGACATTCAATATTTTCAAAACATTTGTTAAGTGTGTGTCTTTACTGCGATTACCGAGTTGCAAATGTTGGGTTGAGATTTTGAATTTTTTTTTTTCATTTTTATTATAGCTCACAGAGTTGAACGGATATATTTGATTATTCAGCTAACATGAATTTTACAAATCCGTCAAAAAATTTAGTTCAATATATTTTGAAATTGTCACATTCTCGTTAATATTTTGTATCACAGAAAGTTGAGCTGACATTTTTTTGATTCATTATTTAGTTTAAATTTAATAGAAGAAAGCTATTATTAATTTATTTTCAAATTTAGCAAATGATTTTGAGTTGAATATCTTTTTGAAAATTGATTCAAAACTGTCTCCCAGCGACCGAAGAATGACTTGTCATCACTTTATCATATATAGAGGAGCGTCGAAAACATTTTTCAAAGTTCATCTCTCCAAGCTCGGCGCGTTTCTTCGTAAAAGCAGATGCTTTTCCATGACATTTATGACGCACGTGTATAACTTTACGGTTCGCTATCTCAGGCTCTCCGACCTCCCTTTCTTGTCCCATAACTTTCGCAAATTTCGTTTCCTCCGTTCGTGTAATCGGGAAAACTCGAATAATCGTGGCGCACTTGAGAGTGGCCTGGCAAATGAAATCGACGTACGCCGGAGTGAGTCCTTATTTTTTTTTTCTACCTCCCATTTCACTTCGCCTATTTTCTTTGAATTATTCTCCAAATTAAAATCGACTTTGGAAGCATAAATATGTCTGACATAAAATGGCACAACTTGTGAATCATATAAAAATTTGTTATATTTTCTATCATTACAAAAATCTAAAAGAAAATTGTAATAGGATAAAAAAACGCACTTTAATTAAATAGATAGAATAAAAACTAATTTTCTAATTAGTGGGAAATTTTTTGCAATTTAAAGTTGAATGAGATTCCAGTTGGAGAAAAGCAAATGGGAAAAACGAAAATTTTCGGATCAATAAAAGAGAATGACCGAAAAATTGTGCACCTAAGACTAAGTGGCAATATAATAAAGTATTAAGTCTGAAAGGTGGTGGGATATAACACTAACACACATACCTAGCTATTGATTTTGCCGTCTGGCCGCCCTCGAGTCATGACGTCTGGATTGTCTATATACTTGGTGCTCTACAAAGTATCTAGCGTTCTTTTTTCTTCGGCCCATCTTTCTCTTGCGCTCCAAACTTGGCCGTTTGTTCTCGATATTAGCCCCGTCGGAGATGCCCTTACCAGTCAAAGCTGGGCTGTAATGCCGCTTGGTGCCACTTCCACTTTGCGGCAAAACTAAAACAAAAAAATAAAAAAAATAAAATAAAACGAAACGTTTGTGGAGTCTCCAATTTAAGATTCAATGACAATTTTACGGTTCATGAAATGAAATTAGTCTGATTAATGAGATAAAAAAATTGAAAAAAAAAAAGAATGAAAACCTAGTGCTCATCAATTGAAAATAGATGATTGAACAATCCGTTCGAGAATTCAAATAGGATCAAGTTTCATTAAGATTTGAAGAACCGTCGAGTGGATCCCGTTACGGAGCCACTGTTTTTCGGTTTTAATCAACCAAAAGTGCCTTTAATCTCGCGTTCGCGATTAAAGCACTCCACGCGATTTTTTTTGTTCGCATTCCTTCTATACAGTTTGCTCGTTCGTCAACCATTCGCATTTCTTCTTATCCCTTTTTTATCCGCTATTCCCATTGCGAATCTTTTGTTCCCAATTAATGGAATTGGAAGCGCTAATGACAGTCACGTTACACGACCTCTGACCTCTCGTTCCCACTTTTGAAATTGTACCCGGACCTCGTTATACCTTTTTCCTCTTAATTCACCGAGTTTTTCTGGCAAACTTCATACCTACATTTTCACAAATCAGTATATTCAAAAGAATCATGATTATTTGGTTCAGTCGAATTTACTTCTCACTCGTGAAAAAAAAACACAAAAATTGATAATCCATGTTAACCTTTTAACCTATAAATAATTTCGGATTAAGAACATTTTAGAAAAGTCTTGTAAACAATCATCTAAGGAAATTAAAATTCCGGGCGAATTGTACGCACGTGAAACTTTGATATGCAGCATGTTTTATGAAACCGAGAGAGCATTTCAGATTGCGGCTCTCTTTTTAGACATGAGCTTTTATCAAACTTTCGACGCGATGTACGTGAAAAAGAAAACGCTATGAATAGTTTAGAATAAATACGGGCTTACGCCTGTTCACGGTTTAATTCGTTTTGCGCAAAGAAATGCAGCGCTCATTTTTGTGTATTAAATTTCCGCTGGCTTGAGAGAGCTTCTCTTTGAAACACGATTCGTCATTTAAAAAAAGAAGTGAAAAATTGCAGAAAGCACTTTTTTTTTAAAAAGTCTCATTCTTGTTCATTAAGTTGAATGATTAAGCGGGTATACAAGATGGAGTGAAAAATTTTGTAACAAAGAAAAAGAAAAATAGAAACGAGCGCGATAAGGAAACGCGCAAGGTTGTCGTGTAAGATGTCAGGAAATCAATGAGAGCGAAAAATATACGGAGCGACTTGATTATGCATTGATAAATTATTCAGCGTGTAATCGAGGCAATCATAATAGAATGCGCGATGGCGGTTGCGCCGAGCCCACCGAGAGACGGTATTTGGCAGTTCCGAAAGTCCGACTTCCTGCTTACGCATTGCGCCACTGTGTATTCTGCATTCAAATTCCCACGATAAGCTTTCCTATTATATTCCAACCAATTTTTCTTAATTTATCTTGTACGCATTGATTTTCTTATAATGAATTCAGTTGTTTCACAAAGTCTGTAAATGCTCAGTGAATCCGTCTCGAAAAATCTAAAAAAGTTATTGCAAATATTAATAGCCACTTTGTTGTTAACAATTTGTAAATTTATGAAACGTAAATATAAAATAATTGGTTTTATTCTGCAACAAATGGATTTTATTTTCGAACCAATCTTTTTCTAAATCATCTCATAAACTGTTTTAAAAAAAAGTTGTTTGAAAAAAAGTATCCTTTTTGTTAAAAATGTGCAAATTGAAAAAAAAACCTTCGTACAACAATTTGAGATAAAAATGATATTCTTCAAGAGGTGAAGTACTAAAAAGACATTTAAGAAACCGTTTTAAATTCAGTGTTTTTTCAGGGAAGACACATTTTTATGTTTAAAATGTTTGTTCCAGCAATGTGGTTTATGCTAAAAGTTTGAAAAATGTTTTCCAAAAATGAGAAAGGATGAAGGCAAGAATATTAATGGATGCGTGCACTACGGCACACAGATTAAGGCGTGCATTTATTTTCGGCCAATTAGCAGCATCCCTCGACGCAAATATCTTCTTCACGGCTGGTGCTCGCGGAGTTGCGCCAGTAGGTTATACGCCGGTTGCATAACTGTCGGCGAATGACACGTCGCGAAGCTGCCCTCACACACTTTTTCACGGCTTTCAGCTCAAAGCCCAGCAAATTAGTTTCATATCAAATCATAAACTTATCCTCTAGATATTTTTCGTTCCCAAAAGACATCAAAAAAGATAAGAAACATCACAGACAGGCATTCTCCAACTCTCTACAACGTATCTAGAATGTTTCAATTTTTTTAATACTTTTTCATTCGTTTATATAAAAAAGATTGCAAGTACTTCCTACTCGTTTTAATTAGTTCTATAATTATGAAAAATTTATTCTTTTTTTTAAGAAAATCTGGATATATGGAATTTATTTTTTCAGGTAGAATGCAAAAGTGAATTATTTTATTATTCGTTGAGGGTTTAAACAAATGCTTATTTGCGAAAGTTCGGATTTTAAGGATTCAAAGGAGTTCATTGAGTCGGGCTCTATTTAATGAACAGACTTTGGTTGCTCTTCACCTGGAAACTGGAAAACAATATTTTTCTCATTCTCCCCGGTGTTTATTCGTTTGCTTGAAGTAACTTTTTGAAAGATGCGTGGGATTTCAAGAGGGCACTTGTTCGCGAATCTTGTTGTTATCCTTTCTTTGTTGAGAATAAAAAAAAAGGTTTAATTAAAAACGGATCCGACATAAAGGGACTTTTTTTTCAATATAAATCTTGGAATCTTCAAGTGGGTGGGGATATTTGAGATAAGATTAAAGTCTTTTGAAAAATTCTTTCACAATTTTTTCGATAGATGAAAAATTATTGCCGACAGACGATGTTCTGATGAAATGTTTGTTTTTTTCTCTGTTCCAGATTCGGACTCTAATAAACGTACCATTTCAAAATGACCATCAGCTTATGGTAAGTTGTAAAACTGTGAACGGTGTTAAAATCGGAATTTAAGATTGAATTTTAATTGAGATAGAGATCCGCGCGTTGGAAGTGTTAACAAGTATCTTTATCCATTCGCGATTCGCACTAATTTTAGCAAAGAACTTGGCTGTCACGACAAAGTTTGAAACAAAAGTAACCGTCGCGCTGGAGCAATTGTAGCCAACAGAGACATCAAGCTATTTCATTTCACTGTCTCTGCGTCCTTTCATACGGCTCTGTCACGCAGCCCAATCGCGAATTATATTATGAATCCAGAATTGTTCTCAGTGAGCGTGAATTCCTTTTAAAAATAAATCAAATTCTGCGGTAACAAAGCTCAGAGAACAATCGTAAAAATGTCTCGTGTCTTAATTTATACATCCTTTTTTTTCAATCTCTTATGCATATTCGAAACACTTTAAAAACCACGTACGAAATTCGAGAAATTTTTTTTTCAATAAATAAAAAATTAGTTTCGAGAAAACATTTTCTAAATTAATTAGATTGATTGAGCGTTGATTTTTGTATTTTAAAAAAAAAAATAAAAATAAAAATAAGTGCTGTTTGTGAACTAGAAGATGTGATTGCATTTTGGAGGTAACAAAAGTTGGTATTTATGTGTAACACGTGGGGTTTACCTGGGATGCCTGAGATTCCTAGCATACTTTCACTTTTATTGGTAACCCAAACTATTTTCATCCGAAAAATCAAAAGTCATTTGCACATCGGGTCTCAATGTTGTCACATGGGTTCCCAAAGATTCCCCATTTAACAACAATGAGAAAGTCGAAACATGGTTTTCACAAGTTTGGATCTGTCACATAATAAATCAATATCCCCGTTCGAGCCTACCTTTTCTAAATAGAGGTGTTAATTTTTCAAGCACTTAATTGGATTAAAATAGCATTCTCAATAAGTACCTGTTTGTGGACTGTTTAAATTTTTCAAGTTAAACATGTTTGCTTTCGTCAAGGCTAACCAATTATATTGTTTGTTTTTATACCTTGGCTGATTAATTTGCATATTTTTCCCAAAAATTAATATAGGACTTGAACTTGAAGACAACACCCTTTAAATACTAGCTCAGATCTAAATGCAGGTGTGAAGATGTAAAACCCTTTATTGAATTTAAAATAAATAACACTCAAAATAAATACCTGGACAAGTTCATTGGCTTTTTCAAGTAAACATGTTTGTTTCGACTAAACAACCTCAAGCTATCACCGAATTACATTTTGATGTAATCAATTAATTAATTAATATGAATTTTAAAAATATCAAAAAAAAAAAAATGAAAACGTCTCGTTAAATCAATCGAATTGAATTTTTCTCCAAAAAACAATTTGAACAAATTAAGTCTAATTGTTAACTTTTATGAAAAAGGAAAATTATACAAATCGTGTGGAGTTATCTCAAAAACTTTTTTTCGTCTGTAATAATCTGATAAGACGAACGTGAAATCATCGATTAACTTACTTTTAATTTTGATTTTTGATATTAACTGGGACTAAATAGTTTTCACTTGTAAAGAAATGAAACAAATGGTTCTGCTGAATTGTGTCAAGCCAGCCAATGGGGAACGGGGACAATTATCTACAACTGTCCTGAAACATTAGGAGGAAGGGATGGGACACCTATGTTGTCCCGTAGATCTCCAGCTCCCTTACGTTTGTCGTTAGTCTGCATCTTGCAGTTCTAAGTGTCGGAAGTCGAACAAACGTTATTCCCGGTTACGATTGCTTCCTTTGCTAAGATTTTCCGAACGACTTTTTACAAATGTGTTTTTCTTATTTTCGTGTTTAGTGTGTAATGTTGTTTGCAGTCAGGTAAATAGTTCGCCGCTTGTTTATATAAAAACCAATCAGGTCGGAGTTTGGATTTTTTTTTTTCCAAAGTCCAATTTATCGATTCCGAAATTATTTTTGTGTTGTAAATTGTTTGGTTTAAAGTTCAAGATAAAAGTGAAACGAAAAGTTTCAATTCAGCTTCAATTGAATCAATAAATCTTTTATTCACGACATTAAATGTCAATTAATTTCATGGATATTTTATAATGTTCGGTTTTAATTTTATTTCTTTCTTCTTTTTTTCCGTTGAAATATTAAAAATTGTTATCGTGTCGCAAGCGTTTTATTTAGCATAACAAGTGAATGTTCAACTTTGTTTTTTTTTGAATCAGTGTCAATGTTACTGGTATTCTTGACGACACGTTTGATCGCAACCGGGGAAAAGCCCGCATTTTTCCCCACTGTACTTTCACTTTTACTGCTAAAACAAATGATTTACCGAGTTCCATTTAACCATTTTATTGCAATTTGTTTGGCCCTGAAACCAATTTAAGCTCGATGTCAAATATTGTTCGAAGGATAAATATCAAAACAAAGAATGTCCAACTCGTTCACACCTTTTCAAAAAGACAATAAATCCAGGCCTCAGAATCGTCAGCACATGTGAGAACATTTCCCGGCTACTGGAAAAATATCGACATTGTCGAGATACACTTCAACAGACTATTTTCATTAGAACCTATTTTTAATTTCTTTTTCAAATTTGTTAATCGATAATTTTTCAGTAAAAAATATTGTTTTTAACAAATAGAAGAAACAAAATATTTGGACCGACTGAAATATTAATGTTGTGTTTGTATCATCTTTTCAGACAAATCCAACACTGTTAGATGCTCGGACTATAAGCTGCATATTGCTAAATTAAGTTCACGAAAAGTGCAATAAAATTGGGTGGCGTTTAAAAGCGCGCGTGGTGTAATACGACGAAGAGAACAGAAATCAAAGTGGCTAAGAGCGTAAGTCCTCGTCGAGTGCTGTCTAATCAGCACCATCAAGAGTGCGCGGAGGGGCAAGTTGAAGTCAAAGAATTCCGGCAAACTGTAGCAGCAAAGCGCATGCCGTACTTGGGGCCTAATATATCATCCCGGCTCAACGACATGTTTTACACGGTCGAGGTCGGGGATACCAAATTCACCATCCTCAAACGATACCAAAATCTCAAACCCATCGGGTCTGGCGCCCAGGGCATAGTCTGGTAACTATTTATCTTATTTCATCATCAAATTCGAAACTTTTATCATCCTCTCAATTTGTTCATCCTTTTTTCTACAATTCCTTTTTTTTTCCTCCCATTTTTTACCTTTTACACTTTTTGCCTTTTTTTTACCTTTACTTTTTCTATCAATCCTTTTCACTTTTGCTTTTTTTTCATTTCTAATCAATAACGCCAATGAATTAGATAGAAAAGGTATTTACCAAACTGAAATCCTTTTTTATTGAGTTTATCTTCTTCTCATCTTCGATATTTTAATATCCGCTTCCGTTCGGTCCGAGTCCAATATCCAGGCAGTATCAGTTTGCACTCATAATTTCATTAGAGAGATAAACAAAGGAATGATTTCAAAAAATGTTGAACAAAATGAAAATCGTATTTGGCTTTAAAACATTGAGATTGATTTTTCTTTCTGCTCGCGTTCGGAAGTTTGATGTGTGTGGTGGGGGATATATTGATGGGACAGTGGGTGTTGGAACGGGTCAACCACAAAATGTCGGCTGATCAAATGCAAACTGATCAGAATGCATATTATGCGAGGAACTTTCAATTATAAATCAAAGTTCAACTCCAAGTTTGTTTTCAAGTTTATCTCAAATTAATTATTCCTTCGGTTTTCTTATTTGCTCTCCCTTTTTTTTCCTCTGTTTTCTGTTTTATATTTTTGCAAGAAAGTCATTTGATTCCCAGTTCCTCAGATTTATTAAGTGTTGAGATTTTATGAAAACAACACCTAAGTCGATAATTTTCAAGTTTGTGAAACAACAAAACTGCCAACTCTCATGGCTTTCCTTGGGCAGTTAACGGCCGTCGTTCATTATGCTTGATTAACGAATAAGTTGCTCGCTCTATGACTGTATATCACACTCCTAACAAGCTTGTCACCAAATTTTCTGTTGCAGCGCTGCATACGACAGTCTCACGTCGCAAAATGTTGCGATCAAGAAACTTTCGCGACCTTTTCAGAACGTCACACATGCAAAGAGGGCGTATCGCGAGTTCAAACTTATGAAATTGGTCAACCATAAAAATGTAAGTCACTTACTATAATTTTACTCAAATTTCATACCACTGAAACAAAATGAAAATAAGAAGAAGAAACTAAACAGAGTGTCCTGAAAATTAAGATATCCAATCTATCGGCTTTAAAGACACTTCTGATTTGAAAGCAATACAATCTTGTAACTGCGCAACACTGAAATTAAAAACACTTTTTCTTTTTAATAATTTAGAGTGATATTGATCAGTTGGTTTTGTTTCTGCAGATAATCGGACTGCTCAATGCGTTCACGCCGCAGCGGTCCCTCGACGAGTTTCAAGATGTGTACCTTGTGATGGAACTCATGGACGCGAATCTATGCCAAGTCATCCAAATGGACTTGGATCACGAAAGGATGTCTTATCTTTTGTACCAAATGTTGTGTGGGATTAAACATTTACATTCAGCAGGCATCATACACAGGGTAATTATACAGAAAAAATGTATCAAAAAATCTTGATTCTCATATGAGTAAACGAGAATTAAGATTTTTTAATTTTGGAATTGAATTAATTCTCGTATGAATGCGAGAATTAATCCATTCATTTTTGTCTCGATGTAATTCAATTGAACATGTAACTCAATTTGTGAAAACTTGATCTTTTTGCAGGACTTGAAACCCAGCAATATAGTCGTGAAATCAGACTGCACGTTAAAAATATTAGATTTTGGACTTGCGAGGACCGCAGGCACGACGTTTATGATGACTCCATACGTCGTGACACGATATTACAGAGCACCTGAGGTAAACATTCATAATCTGAAATGGCGATCGTTTGAAAAAAAAAAAAAAAAAAAACCTGTTGCAATTGACGATGAGACTGATCGTACATTTTGCCGTTCAATTAAAATTTCATGACGTTATTATTAAACGGCGCTAATCTTGGGTATGATTTATGTAAACTGGAATAAAAATGTCGGAGGATTTGCAATTGTAATAGAAAACTTGACTTGTTTTTTTTTATCTTTTTTCTTCAAATAGTTTGAATCGTTGTGTGGAATGTTGTTAAGTTAAAGTTTTCCTTAATCATAATTGAATGGATCGTTTGAAAAGAAATTAGATAATCAGTTTTGTCGTAAACAGGCTTCGTTGTATCGAATAAAAATCGACCTTTGTCAAGGGCTTAAATGGTCAAGAATACATATTAAAGTTTCGTGTTAATCGCGCTTAAATCGCGAATCAATATTTACACGGACAATTACATGCGAGCATAAGTGCACGCAAAAATTACGTAACTGCATGACGGTTTAGAAAAAATGAAAAACGAGCAGGGGTTGAGAAAGCTATGAATAACCGATAACGACAAGACGGATAAATATCAGGCTTTAGATTCCGTTGAAGTTTTTTTTTCTTCTAAAAATGCACGGGATCAATCATGGATAGCACTTTTATCTAAAACATAAAACTAAATAAACAAGTGAACTTGACATTGAAACGTCAGAACAGGTTTTTCAAGAGTTATTCAATTAGTTTTTAATTTCAAACCAAAACCAACTCGTTAACAATTTGTAATTCTTCCTTATTTTCTGTTGTTGAATTAGGTCATCCTTGGGATGGGATATAAGGAGAACGTCGACATTTGGTCCGTCGGTTGTATCATGGGTGAAATGATACGAGGTGGCGTCCTCTTTCCCGGCACTGATCACATTGATCAGTGGAACAAAATAATAGGTAATTATCGGAATTTTGAAAAATCACTTTGAATTTATTTTTCACTGAAACTCGCATGAAAAAAGCTTTTTCTCTTCTCACATTGTGTGACACGAGTATCGATTTTATTATTTTTAAACTCACCGGTTGATAAGCATACAGAGTCTTTTAGATGCATTTTTTTTTATATCATTCAATGCTCCATTGTAAACGCTTTGAATCGGTCCTGGAAAATTGAACCAGAATTTTAACATTCGCATGAACTCACTTGTATGGATGAATTGTCGATATAAAAATGATGATCGTTCTTTTTTACAGAACAACTGGGTACCCCAGCACCAGAATTCATGTCACGACTGCAACCAACAGTGAGAAATTACGTCGAGAACAGGCCTCGTTATCCAGGGTATCCCTTCGAGAGGCTATTTCCAGACGTTTTGTTTCCGTCTGATTCTTCGGAGCACAATAGATTAAAAGGTGAGATGATAATTTCCATAAAGATATTGAACAACGAGATAAAGCACGCGGAAATACACTTTACAAAGTCCGCAAATAACACGCTCTCAAAATAAAAAAATAAAAAAAACAAGATAAAAAAAGCCGAGAAGAAATAGAGAAAAAGAAGATAAACAACCGGAAAGAAACGTGGAGAAAACAACATTTGTCAAATAAAACTGATCTTTTATGATGATCTTTTTATGTTACAGCCAGTCAAGCCAGAGATTTACTCTCGCGAATGCTAGTGATAGATCCAGAAAGACGCATCTCAGTCGACGATGCTTTATTACACAACTACATCAACGTTTGGTACGACGAGGGCGAAGTCAATGCTGTGAGTGTAAATTTAATTTCGAAAGTATGAGAGTTCGATCGACAGGGCGACAAAACTAAAGATGACAATTTTTTTTGCAGCCTGCACCAGGTCCTTATGATCACAGTGTAGACGAGCGAGAGCACACAGTGGATCAGTGGAAGGAATTGATATACCAGGAGGTGATGGAATACGAGACCACTCACAACACACCGGTTGTGTCACAAACTTCAGACACCGCGGGATCCCGGTAGACAAACGGGAATCGTACGGTGTCCGGATAATCATGGCGCGTCTCAAGTAAGGGCGATGAAAAAAAAAAAAGAAAAAAAAATCTTTGTCGAGCGATCGGACATACCCGGTCATCAACGAGGTTGTCCTCGAGCGCAGTCGCCGATTCACTGGAAGCTGATTGATGTTTGACGGACTCGATTGTTCTCGTCGGACCGGACCGAAGGTGCGAGAGATCTCAGCGGACATTGGGACAAGGGCCGAGGATAAGCAATAATCTCGCCAACGACGATGTAACAACGCTGTGATAAACTCGGCCAGTCATCAGACAGCAGAGTCAAGCGAGCATTTTATTTGTACCGCACCGTCGGATGGACCGCGAGAACCAACCGGGACACCAGCGAGGCAATTCAGGCGAAAGCAAACAATTAAACTAAGGGATTAATTATTCAAAAGACAAACTCACAAATTACAGTATGAATGTGTGCCCGAGTCTATGAAACTTTTAACTCTAGCCGCGATTGTCGTGCCCTCAATTTGTTCCTTTTTTTTGGAAAATACCGAGTCCAATGGCTGTTAGCTGCGGTTCTCTCGCTGGAGGGAGTAGCTGATACAACCGGCAGCAGGCGCCTGTCCAGCGAGTACCTTGTGAACGGCTAGTCATCGTGATCTTTTTTAGCCGGTTTCCACTTTTTATTGAATAAGAGCGTAGCGCTGTGTATGTAGTTGACGTTCTCGCCATGTTATCAGGTCGTGCAAGCCCTCCGTACTTTGTAAATAACTCTGTCACCGGGCGACCGTCCTCGAAAGCTGACATTTGTTTTTGCTCGATTGCGTTTTTTCGACATTGTTAATTTTATCTTGCGACTCGTACGAATTAGAGCAACAATTGTCCATTGTCCATTTTTTATCAAAGGGGAGAAGATTGGGTTTTAACACCGTTGTTAATTGTTATTTGTTTCTTTTTTTTGATCGGTAAATTTTTTATTCCTTTTTTTTATTTTTCATTGCCTCTTATCTTTGGAAAAATTTGTACTCTTGTTCACGGCTCGCGTGTTAAAAGTGCCAAGATGTTGTATCGGTTATTTCTGATTGCTCTGATTTGTAGAGGAAAGTGACCTTTTAGGGTAGTTCGATGCTCGTCTCTGGGAGTTGATGTCAAAGCGTAACCTTAAGGGCATTTATCAGTAGACTTACAAATGAACAGTCGAACGACTTAGGCCACTTCGTTCTCACTGCGACTTGCGAACAAACAAGTGTGCAGAGCTTCAGTTCTTGATTTGTTCAACATCAGCCGATATGACCAGGGGTTATCACGCAGTTTTTAATTATGGCATTT
Source organism: Trissolcus basalis (assembly GCA_025266255.1). NCBI lineage: Eukaryota > Metazoa > Arthropoda > Insecta > Hymenoptera > Scelionidae > Trissolcus > Trissolcus basalis. Next base: position 2,491 of record JAAMPD010001195.1, on the reverse strand, counting down.
ACCGGATTGTCATCTGGTAATGTAATGTTTTTCTCGCCAACCTGAATTTTGTTACTGACTTGTTGTTTGTTGATTTCTTGTTTCCTTTGCTAGCAAACAACATTTCTGTAAGTTGTACATACACCATTATGTAAATTCCGTTTTTTTGTCAAAATAAAAACTTATGATTGATTTTATTTATAAATTTTAAATAAGCTTGTACAGTCATAATTTAATCTTACTTTTACCAATTTGTATAATTTATTTATTATTTTTATGTAAGCAGCGATACGATATTTGTGTGCATGCCAATTTTGTAAAAATTTCAAAGCTAAATTGTATAAAATTGCAATCAAAAAAAAAAATTTATTTTTTTGATTGTTCAGTGATAACCCTTTTTTTAAAAGCAACGCAATCAATTGTGATTTCTTTTGATTTTTTTAATGTATTAGCGTAACAGGTAAAAAACAGAACACCAAATTTGCATAGAAAAACTGATACCAATAATAATCGTGTTGCAGAACTGTTTGTTAATTCTAAGCTGTCATTCTCGTAGTGGGAACAGACTGTTCTAAACGGCGGAAACATTTTAAAAACGAAATCCACAAACGTGTATTATAGAAATCGCATGGATACCAAATTTTTATAACGAAACAAAAATGAGCTTTCAATTTGCACAGCTTTTAAAATGTTTTCTGATAGGATTAATAAAAACAATTGTAACTCCGCGATGGATGAGCAGGCTTGTTTTGAAACTGGCAGGAGTTTGATTTGATGCAAAAGAGAAAAAAATGTTTGTAAAAATAATGAAAAGAAAAAAAACAGAAGAATAAATCATCGTAGCAAAACTTTGCAAAATGTGAAAACGCTTAATCCTACGAACTGTGAAATCTTTGTTTTTTTATACAAACAATCCCAATGCATGGAACTATAAATGTTCGATGAAATAAAGAAGAAACCAATTTTTAGATGAAACAAAGGGGTAAAAAAAGTTGATAAATAATGTTAATAATCGTGCCAGTTAAAAGTTTCGTAGAACAGCTTTTAGAGTGTGTGCGCTGTATGTGTGCGAGCGACTTTTGACGCGAGCGAATAGCAAGTGAGCTGCGTACTTAACATTAAGATATAATAACAAGATTGTGTCTGGCTTGGATCGAGTATCTAGTCTCCTCAATCGTGTCTTTTAACTTCGTCCTGCTGACGAGGATCGATAATTTATTAATCAAATTATCGTCTTCCTCTGCCTTAAACTGACACCCGTCGGTTGCACTCACGTTGGCAAACGACTACCTCGTCTTTCGTTCTTGGAATGCCATCGTTGCTCTCCAGAAGTGTTCGAAGACGTGCAATAGCTTTGAAGGTGACACTGCCGATGAAATGCTAGTTCTTTTTTAAATAGCATTTCGTGGTAATTTGATCTTCAGAACGGTCTGCGAAGGCTCGGCTGGGACAGACTTTCTTTTTCAGTTCTTTAACATTTTAATCTTATTTTATTTTATTTTTTTCACCTTGCCTTTTTTTTATTACTGTAAACTCAAAACTGCTGACAATCCGTCTGCAATGGTTCTGTTTCTTTCTTTCTTTCTCTTATTTTTCCCCCTTCTTTTTTGAGATCATTGTCGTCACCGTAGTTGGTCGTTTTTTGTAATTGTACATTTATTTTTATGAAAAGCAAACAAAAGTCGTGTGTATACTCACTTGGAGAAAAGCATACAGAGCGAGGTATGCCGCGCACTCGTGACTGAATTTCGTTCTTGCTTTTTATCATTGTCGAATGATTATTGTTGATAGATTTTATTTAAACGAGACGCGAGAAATCGGTTTGCAATCGGCACGCCGATGTGTCAGTCCATTGGGATATAAGTTTCAATTTGATAGAGTAAATGGCGTATTTTATATTTGAAGATCGATTGTATAACATTGTAACGATGATCCGCTCATTGTGTTATGGATATGTCGATTTGATGCGTTAGGCGAGTACTGATGAATTCACAGTTGTAGTGGCATAAAGTGTTTGTCGAAAAAGTGCATAAACAGTTTTTCATGAATCGAAGATGAAATGTATAAAAAATGATACAAATAATACAAATAAAATTCAAATAATACCGATTATACCGTTTTTTGTTTGACAAATTTGCATCGATTTATTGATTTATACATATTTGACGTTTTGATCCCATATTTGGGTTTCCTGCAGAGAAACTTGCGAAATAAATTAATATCACAATATAATCAGTTTTTTCATTGTAACCTTTTAATCACTGGATATAGTGATTATTTCATATTTATACACATTTCATATTATTTAGTTAAATTATTTTTTAATTCGTCGCCCCAGACGAAAAAGGGTCTATTTCATCAAAATATCGAAAAACGGCGTATTCCAAATTTCCCATTGGCCCAAGTTGGCTAATTTGAACTATTTTGACTAACAGATCAACAAAAAGAACTTATCTTTTCACAAACTTACCAACAATGTATTTAAATAATTTTATCAAATTTCGACATAGTT
>JAAMPD010001194.1:0-28197 GCA_025266255.1 Trissolcus basalis | reverse complement strand
TGCTGATTCCACCGAAATTCACCAGTTATTGATTTCCACAATTCTTCAATTTTCATCCACTTCCTTATACGATGCACACATACGCTGAGAAAAAAGATTCTATTATCAATTATTGTAATTCATAAATGAAAATTTACTGAACTGTACAGTGTATGGGAGACAAATCTAACATTCGTAAAAAATTATTGAAACAAATTTCAATATTTTTTTCTGAATTTTAAATTTGTTCTCCATAAATGTTGACAGAATTTTTTTCTCCATTTACACATATAAACTTGATACAAATCAACAATTATTCATTACAAAACAAACTTAATAGCAACAATAATAATAATAATAATATGAAAGACGTTTAATTTTTCTGATGAAACATCAATTTTTTGATAAAATTGAAATATATACAGTAGTGTTAGATACATTTTCATTGGAAAACAAAAAATATGTTCTACTCGCTTGCAGGCAAAAAACTTTCAAGTAAAACCAAATTCATTATAAAAAAAATGTTCGCATCATGTGTTTGAATTAAATTTAATTGATAAGGCAATTGCAATTTTTTTATTTTCATACTTTCGATTTCACTTATCTATAGAAATTGTTATAATTTTCTAATAGAATCTTCCTAAGATCTAACACCTATATAAGATAAAAGTAAGCTATCCACTGATTTATAAATATTTGTACAACAGTATTTGAGATTTGTGTGATACGAATATAATGAATACCAAACAATGATAAGATTGAAATTTAAGATGAGACAATAAAAAAAGGTTTTAATTGATATAAATTGACGATTGAAAAGAAAAGTGTGATGAGAGAGAGAGAAAGACGAAACGAAAAGTTGTAGTTGAGAGGAGTGGAATGAAACGTTTGTATTTTGAAATTGAAATTCGACACACATTTGGATGAGCATAATGCACGCTGCTGGACGCTAATTAGCAGGCAGGTCGAAGCAAGAGTCAAGATCACGAGACGGGTACCTCGTTAGGGATGCCTCTTGCGTGTTTGTATTTCGGTCATATTATCGCGATCATTCTCCCACTCACTCCCACACGATGATGCATCATGACGGGGCTCCGTTCACGATACTTTAATGATTACGATTGGCGCCCAACGTGGGACCGAGTGTCAGGGTCGGGACATCTTTTAAACAACCATGATCCTTTTTTTTTTATCTCGCGCTACATCTTCTTCACTTTCGCCATAAATTTCCATCCTATATCAGGCTCTGACTTTTTATAAAATAACATTTTGTCTCTTATATATTGATATCATTTTTTGTTCTGACTTTGAAATTGATTTTTGAATTCAAAACAAATATGAGTGATAATATTTGTTTTGAAACGTTCATTTCAGGCGGACAATTTCAACGAGTTTGAAAAAACTCTGGTTCTCAACGTGCGACATTATATATAGACGCTTTTAGCACGCTGTTTTGATATGTTGGGCGTCCGTTCCCAACGAAATTTCAACCGCGCGCTTTACGTGCTATCACGTTCATGTAATCTCAATTTTTCATGATACTTCCTTCGCACCTTTTATTCTCCGTCGTTTTCAGAATGAAGTTGTTTCTATTTCAGTAATAATGTGCATCATAAATTACAACCGACTCGTTCGTACGTTATTAAGCCATAAAACCTAACCAGCAAGTCGGCGGATCCTCTAAAACCAGCCGTCTGTGATGAAAATTACATCGTATTTCAGTTAATTTCATTTCGAATTTACATTTATACAAAATGATGTCAAAGTTTCAAGGGAAAAAAAAAAAAAGAAACAGGATCACTGCAGTGTGGTGTTACACGTATTTATTATATGGGAAAAGTTTGTTTTTTCAAAAAATGAATATTCCTGCTGATAAGAATCGACTGACACAAAATATGTATACACGTAACTGCAGAAGCAAAATTAATTATAATAAGGTAGCAGCAGAGAGGGTGGTATAATAAAAAGTATACACGACCAAAAATAAAGTACCAACCTCAGAATGTATTATGTTTCAGATAAATGATCCCCCTTACCAATATACGGTATAAAATTCACAAAAAACTTTGACATCGATGTATCATGTTTGTACATCACGCTTTACAACATCCGTATTATTCGTTGTGTCATTTTTCACACCGTTCCTCTCTTCTGCTTGCTCGAGTATCATTGCACGCAAATTTTACCTCTTTCAAAATTGATTTACAATTCTGGTGAACAAACATGCGCCTCTATTTTGTTTTAATTTACTCTTCAGCCATAGGCAAACAAAGAAATCCGTTTTGTTATTTTTACTTTGCAGCAGCCTAACAAAGTCATCTAAGTAAGTACAATCGGGGCACGAAAAAAAAAACAAAAATAAATAAGAAGAAGAATAAAGAGCGAAGCAGTCCCAACACCTAGCAAGATTTTTGTTCTTTTCGTTTGCAGCATGTGCAGTCTGCGAGGATCGCAGATTCGTAGGTAGCTCTCGGGCATAAATAATGTGTCGTGTACATTTTGCGGCGACCGGTTTCACTAGCGAGACGATCGTCGAGCGATTGCGTTACGAATGCGAAAGATGCTCTGTCTCTGTTTGCTGTTTCCCTCGCGACAACTGGGGTCACGCCCGAGATTCTCGTGGACTGGCGCCCCTTCACCATGGAAACTCGAGCCCTCACGTCGATGTTTCCCGGTTCGACACTGAAATAATCGAGGGGTGCCGCATGCTTTTTCTGTGCCAAGAACTTTGCCTGACGAATGGCTCGGCAGGCGCATGATTCCGTTCGATGTGCCGTGAACAAATGGCCAAATTAAAATATAATGACGCTCTGATTTTTAGCACGATATTTCCGAACGGAAATGTCAGCCAAATAGCAAAGGATATTTCTCATTCTTGATATAGCTATTTCCGAGTTTCAATTTAAATTGTTTTTATTACACTCACATAAAACATGTTTAACAACAAATTTCTTTGTTTACACTTTTCAAACACACACAGATAAATTAGTTCGAAAATTTAGTATGAAATATAGTAAAATTATATATTATTATTATATATTTATAAATATGTAATAAAATTTTGAATATTACTACTACAATATTTTTGTCTAACCTTATAAAAGACTTCAAATTGAATGTCTATAATATTTTATTTATCGAGAGAATAATTTCTATCTATAAGAATGTGAAAGATATGATCAAGCACCAGTACAAAAATCCGTTTGTCAAACATGATAATTCAAAAATTCACCCATTCCATATTATACGCTTCATTTCATTTTCTAACAACACACATCTCTTCTTAGAGATAATTTTATTGACATAAATTAGAGTCAAATGAACAGAACACTCTGTCATAATGGAAAATCTCCAATTTCTTTTAAGAGAAAGAAGTATTAGGAAAGACATTTTTTTTTAACTTCTTGGGTGTTTTTGGTTACCATTGTGTGAACTTTGATGATATGAAAGACGTTTTCGTTGTCCACTTACTATAGCAATTCGCTAATCTGGTCATTTGAATTGGTAATATATAATCGTCAATTTTTCAGATTAGATAACAATTTTTCACTTCCTAATAGCAACAAAAAAAAATGAGAGTCTTTTTTTAGAAAGAAAAATACACATGTCATGAATATTGGCCGAACGGTAGTAAATTAACATAAACTCTTGCACTGTTATTATATGATTATATGTAAACGAGTGATAGTATGTGACTGAAAATTATTTACTTGAAAATTTACACAATGATTTTTCAATCAATATGATAATAATCAATATTCAATATTAATAAGAGTTTCAATAATAAACAATCACAAAAAAAAAGAAAAACAAATAAATGTAGATAAAGAAAAAAAAAATTTAGGTGATAAAAAATAAAAATAGTTTTATAAGAATGTTAAAAATCTGTTTTAAAGCAGAGGAAAAAGGAATTCTTAAGACTGACAAATGTTGTTCATTCGTATCGATTAGAGTGAGCGCAGTCGATTTATCTGGAGCGTTGTAAACGTCGCGGCGAGTCAACGAAGAGCGATCGGGAGAAAAATCGTTGCGCGCCCGACGAAGAAAGGCGAACGATGGATAGAGGCGAAGGAGCGATTGCGGCCTGGGCGAAAAATAGGGCGCAACTTCGCGCGACCCCTTGTGTAATTATTCTACGAAAAGTTTCCGTAGCGAGTTTTCGTCTCGGCAATCGTAATTTCGGATGAGAATTGAATTCAACGAAATAGGAAAGCGCCCAAGCTACGTTCAACAATACGATAAGTCAGAATAAAAAAAGAAACACACGGTAATCGGCACCGATACAAAAGTTCGTGCCCATCGTCAAGCACTATTCGGCCATTATTTCACAAACAATTCATTGGCAAATAATTTCGTTTAAAGAATGCAATTAAATTGAATGTCATTAATCTAAAATTAATGATCAAAAATATAGTTTTAATCAAAGATTTAAATCAAAATAAAAATGCAATTTTGATGGAAAAAAATTTGAATACATGTGACATTTTATGTCCGACAACAGACTGTTGAAATTTCGTTATTCAGCTGTTTTTTTTTTTTAATATATAAAAAGAAACAGATGCAAGAGACACGCGGTGTGTCATTTTGAAATACATCACGTATTGATTTTCTACTAATTCGGTTGAGTTGTTGCTGTGCCGACGTTTGATTTACATGACAGACGGGGCAGCATCTAAACGCGTAGTATACATATAGGTATAGCGAGTTACAAATATAGCGAGAAACAAGTGACGAGTTTGACGTTGAACTATATATGTGCGTCGCATAATTGAATGTCAGCGACGATCAAAAACATTTCGTAAACTCGATTTTTCTTCGACAAAAGAAGAGCCCTCTGAATCTCCCGAGAAATGAATATGATTTTTGAAACAAAAGAGTGAACTTGCCTCTGATCTTTCGCATCGGATTTGAATAGACGAGAAGCAGAATTTGAACGGAATGTATGTCGAGACAAAAAAAAATGATGTCTTTGAGAAATGACGCATTAATCAGCTGAATCACATGTGTTGGAATTAACATACGTGGTCCACGAACGGAGAAATTGTCTTCTCGTGAGTGTAACACACATTTTTCATCATTTTTTAAGATTATATATAAATATACACGTATATCTGTATGAGTTGAGGGTGGTAGACTGAGATTAGAATATGAAGATTAAGAATGAAAGTGCGCGGCAAAAGATCCGAGTGGAATCAAAACGAGGGCGTAAAAAATTCAAAACTATTAAGATGGATGGTGTAAAACCACGATGAGGAGCTGAAGGCAGTTTCGCAAGATGTGGAAAGCATAAATTTCACTTTTTATACCAGCTAGAATGATAATTTTCTCAGTATAAACCGACAAATTTTCACTATGCTGTCAAAACTAATACAGTTGCAATTATACACTGAGAAAAAAATTCTATCAAATATTAAAATTCATATGAAATAAAAATTTACTGAACTGTCCCTTACGAACGAAGACATATTTTATTTTATATGCCTTATTATTAATTTCTTATTTAAAATATATATTTCATTTTATTATTTTATGAATTTATATAATGAAACTCATAAATAAAATATAAATGCAATATATATTTTTTTCATCCATGACGGTGCAATATTACTAAATATTAAATAAATATTCACTAAACTAATATTTTATTAATATTTTTCACACTCCTCGATTAAAATTTGTTATAAATAGTTGAAATATTTTTTTCCCCAATTTCAAATTTGTCCCCCATATACTGGATGAAATAAATATTAAATTTTATGTAATGCATTAAAGGGCAAATTTGACTTTTATTCGTTGCGACTGGATGCGATATCAAATAAGATCTTGTTAATGTCTCGTTAGCAAACCCGTTTATCAAATAATGTAGGTACAATGAAGTTTTTGAGATTTCTAAAGCAGCTCCTACTTATGCGCGCGAAGAGGCTCAAGAATGCACGAATCTTTGTGTTGGACTCGAGTCTTTTGACCTCGAGTCAAGGTGTACCCGAATGTCAAGCGCGATTTCGGCTAAGAGAGACGGTCGATGAAGCCACAGGCGAAGTAAAAAGTTAAACGAGGGACCAAGTTGTGCTCGCCTCTTCCACGTTTGGCTGTTTCGAGACGCGAAAAATTAACCGCGAAAGTCGTTTAGTCATGCTTGTTTAAGTGTATAAACTTTTCGAGCCCGTTCTGCGTGTGCTTGAATTTGTAATGTCAATATTTATTTTTACGCTCAATTAGTATGGCATGGGACTTTTTTACTCGACTTCGTTCAGATAAAAGTAATGTGAAGAAATGCAAATTGTATTAACCAGACGATAACATTGATACATTTAATGGAAAAGATTGCCAATCATCGAATAAAAACAAAAGATATTCGATTTTATTAATGAGATGCCACTCGATGTATACATGAAAGTTCCTCTTTTCAAATCTCCAAGTTAATATCTCCAACAAGATTCTGGGATGTGCGGCGACGTTATGGACATGAGTGATTGATGAAGACGAATGAGAACATGGAAAAAAAATTTTTTTGACAAAACGGCCAGTGATAAAAACATCGAGTTACATTCCAAAGATTTGACAACAACTCAATTATCTTTTTTAAATAAACTTCATCCGACTGCGCTATTTATTTTTCATTTCTCTCTCTTTCTCAAAATGTCTTCAAAGTTGTACAACACAAAATTCTATGAACTATTTTTGAAATTATATGATCCTGTTCTATGAATATATCTATGAATCAAAAATAATACGAGTCAATAATTGTGCCATTTTTCCGGAAACAGTAAATGTTCTATGCGTTCTTTAAAAGCACGTTCCGGAAAAAGTCGTAAACAGAGCAGAACAACCTTTTCTCAAAATAATCATATTTACAATTCAATGAGAAATAAAAATTAAAAAAAAAAGCGATTTAATTTAATTGATTTTCTTCGACTTTAATTTTAATATCTAAAAACGCTAAAGATGCATGATATATACATATTTATGTTGATTTTAAAACTTGTTAAATTTTATATTTCGGTTTCTGTTGACTTTACCTTGAGCACACACCATAAATCATAAACTTATTCCACTCATTCATCTTATATAAACAGTAAAAAAAATCCTTTCTCATATAAGCGATCGTTTATTTTGACAAAAAATAAATAAATAAATAAATAAATAAAAATAAAATAAAAACAAACAATTTGGCAACGACGTCGTTTTCTGCTAAATTGACGATAACAAGATTTGATTATTATTTTTTTTTTACGTTGTGAGTTAAAATAGATGAACAATGTTGATCCTGCACTCTGAGTTAACTAATTAGACACAATGGGACTTTATTCGAGACAAAAGTTTGTTGATTTTATCAGTGTCCAAATCAAAGTTTGTGGCTCGTTAAACTATACCGACTCAGTCCTCTCGGGCTGTGTTCTTGGTATCGACTTCGAAATCTCACGAGGCTCGTTCGAGTTTCGCAAAAGAAGCAGGGGCGTAACAATGTGAAAGTAAAATTGTTTGCGTTAGAATAAAATTTCAGCCATTAAGGCTTCGCGCCATAAAAATAAAACTTTGACAAACTTTCAGTAGCGTATCAATTCCCACATGTGCAAATTTTTCAACGAATCATGCATTTAAATAGCAAACAGCGGGTATTAATTTTTCTCCAAATTCGAACTCGTAAAACTGTTTACCAAGTCTACCAGTCTTTCGTGATCGTAAAACGATGGAAAAATTGTCTTAGGTCGGAAACCGAGGTTCACAGGTTGTAAAAAAGTATATCAATGAAAAGCATCAGAAAGCTGATTTTCAGATGAATCGTAAAAGTCATCCGGGGTCTTTATGTCAGCATAAATATTAATATGATCGGGTTTAGTGATTGACTGGTGTTGTGACTTTGGGAAAAATGTCTGAACAGAGCGACTTTTTCTGAACCCATTATCAGCAAAGTTACGACCCGGAGCTGGACCCCTGCGGGTTTTCCCAATGACTTGGCCTCGCCGTCACAATACGCATCAGTGCCACCTAACTTTCGAACAGTGGACATCACAAAAAAATCAATTTTATTGTTTTTCAAAGTCACTTGCTCGTTTTCATTTAGACGATTTTGTCCTCGAAAGAACTATAAAAATATTATTATTGCCGAATAACTGAGATTGACACGATCTAGTATAAAAGTGAAGAAATAATATTTTCTGGTTGTAAAAAAAAAAATTCAAACACATTTTCAAAACACTGCGAGAAAAAGATTCAGTAACAATTTTTAAGCGATACACTTATGAATCATCTCTTTTAGACAAAATTATTAATATTTGATGCTTTCAATGAGTTTTAATCAACTCTTATTTTTTCTTTTTGTAGGTTATAATTCTAGTATATTTTACAATAATTTTTTTTCTGAACAAAGTGTTCATTCGTTTTAATATTTTATTTTCTTTGATTTTTGATTGGGCCAAATTATCACTTTTGTATACATGAAAATTGACTTACTTATAAGCAAATAAGACATTGTTTTTTTTTTTAATAAAATAACTTAGAAGTTAGATTCGGTTAAACATTTTGAAATAGTTGAAAAAATTTGAGAAAGATTTTATGAAAACTCATTAAAAATAATTGAAAATTACTCGATTTTGTTGCATAATTTTTAATTGATCTTTCAATATTTTAATGCTGTTCTCAGATTCTTAACACAATATACACTTGATAGTCGAAGAACCCAATTGTGTATGCTTGAAGAAACTAGTTCTCAAATGTATATAAAATGTAGCTCTTGAAAGTTTGAGAATATAATAATAAAAACGTAACTGCGATGCGAGAAAATGACTTGACCCTTTTGGTGAGGCACAAATTAAAAGAAGAATAAAAAAATAATGATTAAGCATCGGCGCAGATGGCGCAGTGAGAGTCGCGAGGTTGGAGGCAGTATCTTTTGCAAGGGGTAACTCGATACAACGCTGATCCCGCAGTGCGATTTAATAAACGTGCACAGGTAAGTTTATATTCATAATGGCTACATAGGAAGGTGCGACATTTTAGCCCGAAAAGCGTCGAATTTCGCGGCACTGGGCGAAAAGGGCTGAATCTTTTGACAGGGCAAAGTATATAATCGTCTTGTAGCGCGACAATAACGAGGGAAGTAATTCACAAAGGTTGTAAAGGTGCCACATCTATTATAGCAATCTTGCGCTGACGTGCTACATCATTTTTTGTACAACAACAGCTGCGGTAAGTATCTAGGAGCAACTTTAATTTGACGGAAAATTCGTGCACAATGGTCGAGGCCGAAAAATTCGGCCTCGATCGATTCGAGAAGTGTTTCGGAAGACTAACATAAAGGTCCATTCATGAGTGACGATTTCACACGTGAGCCATTGTTCGCGCACGGAGGATCCTCAAGCTCTGTATGCCTTTATCGCCTGCAAATTCTGATTTCCTTTTATCTCTTAATCATATCAACGACCTCGATCTTTCAAATATAGCGCTTCTTCAACTCAATCTTTATCAGCCACATCTTTGTTTGTTTGTTTTTTTTTTTTTTACTCTAATAATATATTCGCTATTCTTTTGTTGATTTAGCCATACGAATTATTGAAATTTAAAAATAAAATTTATAAATGACTTTATACATTTATAGTCAAGTCAAACGAATTGCTAATTGTGCGTACAGTGGTGAATTTTGTATAGAAAAAAATATTAGTTAAATTACGATTAAATATTGAAATATAATTGAAAATTGCTCAATTTTGTTGAATAATTTTTAATTGATCTTTATTTTTTTGCAGGGTCTTTTCGTGAGGTGATCGCAAAAATTGAGAATCGACTTTGGCAACACATTTTGATGCTATATAAATATAAATGAGATTATAACTCACTTGAGCTACTATAGTTTTTCCATTTCGTTTATCAACTCAATCGAATTGAGCGTCAAAGAAATTTGTTCGCCTCTGTTCCAAACATTTTGTTCTTCTTTACTCTCTTTTTTCCGAATCCAGTCTCAAACAAAACTTGGCTATAGTTTCAGACTTTTGTGGCGTCTTTATTAGAGAAAGAAGAAACTTACCAGGCGGCGCAGACACGAGTTACAACCGCATTCTGCCCAATACCAATTTGTGTTCTTTATCGAGGTTTTTCTGCATGTTTATTTCACATCTTATTTGCACAATTTATGCTTCCTCTCAGTGGGATATTCAAATTTACCCTTCAATTTTTTTACCATGACAAATATCGACAAGAGAACCCAGAAAAAACAATGCTTTTGCGGGGACAAAATTAATTTTATCAAGAGTACTTTACTTTTTACTTGAAATTGTATCTTATTTTTAACCTCGAAGAAAAAAATTAAGACCCGCTTTTATATAGAAAGTAACCAAATGCTTCCGTTGGGTATTTGCAATACTGCTGCACCGCTCATAATTCTCTGTCATAAATCGTAAGCAATTTTGCAATTTCAATTTAATGGCCGTGAGCCTTTCATTATGCCTTCTTCTAACAATCGAACCATTTTTCTTAATTACTCTGCACTTAATCGGACATCGTTTTTTGTACATACAAAAATTCTTTTAATTCTTCGTGCAAAATAACTTTTAGAATTTTTAAATAATTCAAATTATAGCTTCTGTCGTGACTTTTCATTTTCGTATTGTGATTCTTTAGGGAATTCATTTTCATTAATTAATAATTATGAAACTTAAAGTGGATACACGAAGACAACAAAAATTCAGACTTTTTTTTATTCAATTAGTCGCAATTTACTTTTATCATAATTAACTCAGATCGACAATTCAAACTTGTAATTAATTATAATATAAATTTCTATTAATTAAAACAATTTTGTCAATATTTGTTTACTTTTTGTTCTATTCTATTTATAAATAACTGTAATTGTCATTACAAGAATAATTAAATTTCGAGAAAATGTTTGTTTAAAATTGTGTGAATGAAATGGCACGTATAACCAGGATCGGGCTCATGCATTATTGAATATGAAGACTCGGCTATTTTCGTTTCCTCCATATTTTTATATTCAAATGTCAGCGACTGATGTATAGCCTGGCGCGTCATTCACACGATTGTCTTCAATTTTTGCGCATTCGCTTTTCCTTTTATCAATTCCTTGCATCTTTTCGTTTTCTCCGACGACCCGTATTTTTCGGCAGCACAATTTCACTGATTTTCACCCGAAGAATCCGATCAGATTTGAGGGATAACGAACGAGAATTCGAAGATCAAATGCGGTTTCCAACGGGATAGCACGCGGAAATCCGATTATATAATCCGTCTCCCGGGCTATAGAATAAGGAATTAGTATGACGCTACACGCTTGTCTACTCCTTGCTTTGTGCTGCCAGTTGGGATTCAACAAATTATTGATACCTGCATTTCATTATTATCAATAGATATGAATCCCCATTTTGAGGTTCCTTTTCTTCCGTTTCATTGTCAAGATAAGATTCAATATCAAACGCAGGGGTGAAAAATGACGTCAAGAAATCGACAATTCAACCGCATTGACAGAAACACTCTCTTTTTATTAGACTTTTTGAAGAAAGATATTCTGTCTACGGCGGTTTCAACAAATTAAATCCACATTTTTTTTATCAACGTTCTTGATGGTTTTACACGAGGGAATAATATTTGAAATGTTTAGTTTGCGATTGAATTTCAAACCAGAAACATTTATGAATATTTCTTTTTATTCAAAAGCTTGAATTGTTTGAACTTGAAATGGTACTACACATCAAGAGGCAGAGTTGAAACAATGCAAGGAACGAAATTTGATGCTTGCGACGCCGTAAAACTTAAAATTACAAACCGAAATGCATTCTTGCATGCACTCTATTTCCTTCAGTTCAAACAACAGTTTTTCATGTTGATACTGTGCGAGACCGAACAAACCACATGTTCAATCTCTAAAAGTGTATGAAACCTGACGGTCATGACGTAACGACTAAGCGTCAAGAAATAATTCTACTTACATCACTCGCTTGATTTCAGTTGCAGAATTTTCCACGTTCCTAAAACAAAACAATGTCAGCAGTTAGAAAATGACTGATATCTTCTGAAATATGCAACTAAGCTACGATATTGTTGTTATTTTACATTCAAATGAGAGTTTTTTTTAAATCATCCTCTGTTTCTTAAATTCTTCAAGACTGATTTTTTTCAATTATGTTTTAATTAAAAAACACATAATATAATTCTAAAAAAAGAAATCTAATTTCCTCAACTCTTCTTCTAACACATATAATTTTTATAATTTTTATATATTTTTTTTTTTTTCTTAAAAAACCCATCTATTTTTCATCATCTATTTACAATAACGGAACTTTTTTTGTTTGAATTTGAATGTTTTTTTTGAATGAATGAATTTGAATGAAGTTGAACGTTTCAATTGAAAATACATTGATAAGAATTCGTATATTAAATGAAGTTGATAATCAATAAAAGTGATTTTATGAACATGTTGTGATTTTAAAACAATTATTAATTCCTTTTTTAATTTATTTTTGTCATTTCAAATACCACTGAGAAGCGTCAGGCACATTTCCAGACAAACATGGTGTTTTGCAATAACGTACATCTTCCCTATATACAAAATAATATGAATGCTTGTAAATAAGAAAAAAAAAGTTTTAGTTTCAATTGATTATAAAGAGATCATAATTCAATAAATGACACTGTATAAATAGATTTTTTAATAATAAATAATTCGATTTCGTAAATTAAATGCGACTTTCATCATTTTAGTTAGTCTAAAATTTGAATCGTTCTAGTTAAGAGAAAAAATATTAAACATTTTTTCCCTCTCTCGGATGGAATAATTTCATTAATGTTCTTGTTTTTGCAAGCGCGTTACAAAATCCGCTTTTTGCTTGGGATTTAGGTATAAGTGCGGAATGAGAGACAGCTACTTGGAGCGTCTCGAATGCTGGTTATCGATCAAATGAAAAGTGCGCCTGCGAACCTCCGCGGGCATGAATAAACTGTTATGCGATCCAACATCCACATTTAAATGTTTTCTTCGTTTCTGCCATCTTCCTCGTCCTTGTTTCTTCCATCTCGTTCCAGTTCTGTTGCGCGCAGTACTCCACGAAAGCACGTTCGAGGCAAGAAATTTGAGATGCTTGCGACTGCTGTCAATCGACATTTTTTTTATGAACCACCTCAAAGGTAAATAGCGTCGATTCAATATTTGAATTAAAAAATATACTCCACGAATTAACGCTCCATTTTTTGTGTCGGGCAAAATATTTTAAATCTACTAAATAACATTGTTCAATTTAAATGTTAACAATTGTTTTATATAGTAGGTATAAAACATTTTAAAAATTAGCTACTCTAATATAATATATTCACTGACATCAAAATGTGAGCTGATTCAACCCATCTTTTGATAATATAAGATATCGAAATGTGGTTAAAATGTCATTATTTCAAACAACATTAAAACTACAAAATATAACTAAAAAATATTTGTACTTTTAATAATAATAGTAACAATTTTTTCAGAAAATAATTCACAAAAATATTCCTATAACATTTTATTCTTTCATCTTCATCGTTGTTATGTAATGATATCGTTTGAGTTATACGAATTGGACATTGAGATAGTTGCGTCTGATGTTCTTACCTCACATCTTACCTCAAGCAAAAATATCCCATTGCTACTTCGTTTTAAGACTAGCAATAACACAATAGAAATATTTTTTCTGAACAATTTGTGAATCGAATTTAATGATGAAATATAGATATTCTCTTTATGAATTTTTTGGACCATTTAATTTACAAAATGTAATAAGGACTTTATTGCTTGAGCAGTGAAAAGATAACAACGTCGACGAAATATAACTTTTTATAGTTAAATCTATGAGAATGTGTTATTACAATTTTTGTCTATTTAATTTGTTCATTGTCGAACTTGACGCAAAAAAGTGACATAGGAAAAAGCTGCTTTAAAAATCTGAAAAAAAACAAACAAAAACGATTGGCTATATAAAACAGAAACTGAAAATTGAATGAATTAATGAAACTATTGAATTATGAAATGTTACTTGAACAAAAGTGACATGTTTGAGTACAACCAAACCATGGGCACCAAAATTGATCGACATATTAGCCTTTTGTTGAATAAGAAGTATATTTGTTTTTGCAGTTGGAGAAAAAGTTTCCCATTTACAAGCAAAACTAAAGAATGAATAAAATTCACATTTTGCTTATTTTTTTGTCCGTGTGGGTATTGTTAGTTCATATATGTATGTATGTTATAAATTCACCAAGAAATAGCTAATTTGTCAGCTTTTGATGTTGTTAATTCACCTGCAGTACAAATCAAATATTCTGATGATAAACAGTACAAGATAAGCCCAACAATGAATATACTGTGATTCAAGTCAGTATGTTTCAACGTCATCTATAATTGCGACGAAGATTATTAAAAAGTTGACTGTTAACAGAATTCAGATTTAAATATTGTGTCTCACGTAATACAACAAACAAACGAGGCATGATAATATTATGAGAGAACCTGCCAGCATCAATATCTTGTTCCATTTCAAAATTATTTCCACGGTACTGGTCAATCAATCGAAAAAGTAACAAATTTACATCAAGTTGATTATCAAAATGAATATACGAACAAAATAATTGTGATAATACACCGAACATACTTGAGAAAATCTATATGCTGACGAGCAAAAAATCTGATTTTTCTTCGTATATTTTCTGGGTTCTCATTATCATTATCAGGAGAAGTTATTGTATCCAACCAAAATCTTAATAAGAAAAATGAAATTATATTTTGGATTTTTTCTTTTAAGAACTGTCGTCGAATATTATATGTTATTAAAAACGATGAAATTTACTTGAGTAAATCTAATTTGATAAAACAATAGAAAAACATGGTGATAAGACTAGTGACTGTAAAGTTCAAGTGTCCGAAAAAACCAGGAAAAGCGAAACAGTAGATGGAATAAGTACAGAGGAAATATTTGAACGAGTAGGATTCTTCAAGGAGAATGAATTTGAATTTGACTAAGAAATAGGCGAGTAATTTGTTCTCCCTGCCAAGCTGTTTAAATTCATACAACCCAATCCAGGGAATTATGAAATTTACCACTCCAACAACGACTATATATAAATCTGAAATTGGAATTCTGTTTTTATGAATCTTGATTAAATTATCGATATAATCAACGATTGGAAATTTTTTGTTCGAAATTGCACTTGAGTGCTCAAGATTTGTTTAAACAAAAATATATTAAATATGACTTTACTCAACAGCTGCATTAGCCTATATCCAAGAACCGTATATTCAATGAATGTTTCTCGTTCTTTATAAGAATTAATGAGACTCCATTCTCGTTTGATAATGTCATGAATTTGTCTGGTCTGAAAAAAATAGCCAAAATTATTGTTCGGGCACTGAAATGTATTTTTTAATTTCATTGGTGTGCTACCCTTTTCTTGCTAACAATACAGTTGATCCACAAAGCTACAACAAGAAAGTGAATGATTAACCAAAAAAGGTTTACTAGAATATCGTCATAATTTTTTTCTAAGTATCTTGCATAATAATAACTGATCTATATGTCGTTAAATAAATAAATGGATTATTTAGTTTTTGTTGAAAAGAGTTATATTAAGGCATACCTGACATGGAAAAATGAAAAGACTAATTGATGGTAAAATGATTGTAGGTATATGATGTGCGTATCCTTTGGAATACGGCCAACGACCAATTAAAATCCCTCCCAATTTGTGATATAGGAATAAATCATGCTCAAAGATATTGTCAAACGGGATGCCTGTATTTTCATATCTATTTTGTTTCCATTTATTTGCGTCAACTTTTGCTAACAATCTATTTGCTTTCATAGTGTCAATTTTTGATCACTAAGCTGAATGACCGACTGCTATAGACAAAGATCTCAACTCGAAAGAATATAAAACTCAACTCAAGTTACGAAAAACGAATCGATACGTCAAACTTCGTCATAAGTCTTTTTATTCAAGCCATACAATTATATCATTAGACTTCTAATGATATCATTCTATAATTGTTGAATAAATGATTCAACATCGCGTCAAGTTTTTCTTTTCCTCTTCAATTATTTAATTTATAAAAGTCTGCTTTGCAAGGCAAAGACAATTTTATTTTAAAATAAGACTTAAGTATCATTTTAAATTGAACTCGCACACTGTCTACCTGCAGATAAAAAATNTGTCAAATAGGAATGAGTGAACTTTACATCGACTACATTTTTATTCCATTTCATTTTTAATAAAAAAAGTCGTTCGTTATTGTAACTCTTAAGTTTTATTATCTGTGTTGTACTATATAAAAATAAAAATGATTTAGGTATATTTAATTTTCACTTCCAAGAAAATTATTTCCAATTACGGAAGCTTTTATATTTTACGATTTTTTTTCATACGTGGATATATTTTGATATCATTTTAATTCTTTTTATATCTTTTCATGCAAAAATGAACTCGAAAAGTGTAATATGTTCTTGCATGATTTTAACTTATATTCAACATATTTTTTTGATTTCTATTGTTATTAATTGAATATATAAAAATGTCAGTGAACAAGGTGGCCTTCAGTGAAACAAAATATTTGGAAACATTAATGGTAAGTTTTGAAAATTTATATCCATCTTTTTAATGCAAATTTAGGGATTTTTAAGAATCATTCAACATTTTAAACGTGGGATAATTATTTCGTGTGTATTTTTGTTCACAGGAATAACTACTAGTAAATGTGCTCAAAAAAAAGTTTTGAACCACAGGTTCTACCACAGTTGCCACACGGGGCAAATACTGTGGCATCTACGGCAGCACCCGTGGTTAAAAATTTTGTTACCACAGAGATACTAATATTTCCATTCATGAAATTTTATATGAAAATGTATTCATTGCATTGAGTGAAAAGTTTGTTTTACGCTCGCCATAAGTTTATGTTTGATACGTCTTTCATAGATGACTACAAAACCATTCATGAATTTTCACACGAGAATAAAAGCCATACCCGTTCATATATATTGCTTTCAATCATTTTTATCTCAAACAAACTAATTTTGAAACTATGGCGCATCTTTGGTACTTAGTCACAAATTTGACTTTGACTAAATTGTTAAACTCGGTTTAAAGCATGTATAATAAATGTTCTCTGGTTAAAGTCGAATAATTGTTTTTAATATTCCATAACTAATGCCTTAATTATGAAAACAATTAATTACTGTTTTGTTACATTTTATAATTTAATAAGTCTAATTTACTGTGAACGTGGAAATTTAAAATGTTGGTAATGAACGATAATTCATGATTGTTTTTTTATGAATTGCATAATCCAATTTTTTATTTAAACTAGATTTTGTAGCGCGCGCTTCATACGATTTTGATATAATGAGTACACTATAATTTTGTTTTGTTTGGTATATTGTTTAAATGTTTTCATCAAAAATTCTTCATTTTTAGCTTTTTTCTGTCGCAAGATTAAATTATATTTATTCATTATAAATATTTATATTTATTTTAGTTATAAATAATTCATTTATGTTTAAATAATTTGTTTCAATGGAATTATTCACGTTTTTTTTATATTAAATGATTATAGAGTGTATTATTTTTTTTAGATTTATTATATTATATTCAAACTATCCGCTTCTTATGCGCATACGATCACAGCGCATTCATCTTACGTAGCTAACTTCAGCATTTCCTTAATCTTATCAAAATTGGAAATATTGAATGGATATATTGGATTAAGCATAATACAATTATGATTTTTGGCATAACTAAGACACCAATTATGAAACATTCAAAACAATTAGTTAACTTTAACCAGAGTGTATACTAAATTTTAGATCTTTGCCAAATTGATGTATTCGTTCATTTTTGTTGAGATTTTAAAAACCCCCATTTTTCAATGTGAAATCTCTTCTTCTTCTTTTTAAAACATAAATTAAATCAAATTGATTGACCAAAAGGTACTCTTGGGTTACGACTTCAAGGTGAGTATAAAATAATAATTTATATCCACCAGAGCTAGTCAATTTTTAGAAACAACAACAATTTGCATAAAAAAGAAGGAAAAAAAATTGCAAAGGAATCGTATTAATAATTTGTCAAAGAGAGAGGATTAAAACTAAATTGATAAAATAATTTTAGGAGGCAGACAAAACATTGGAAATAAAAATGAGCAAAAAAGGCAGAAACGGAAAAAAGTAGTCGAAGAGCGTCAGACCGGGGACCGTGTTTGCTACCCGCCCCACGCTGAGTGACTTATGGATACCGATTCAGTAGAGGTTCTCAATCGTCTTAGCTGTTGCGATTCTTATCTCTCGCGCTTGGACAAAATTCAAAATAAATCAGCCGTAGCTTCTTATGGCGAAAAGTTGTAAATCAAAAAAGCAGATCATCTTGAAAAATTGATTGCTTTTTTTCTTTTTATAATTGGAATGAAAAAAAAAATAGTATGAGAAAGTCTCTGATTGAAAGCTGAGCATCGAAAAGGTCACGTCTGGAATAAACGTTGATGAATTCAAGCACGTGAAATTTTAGCTCTTTTAATCTACTTATGCATTAATATATTTATGATGAATAATGTATGGCTCTTAAATATGATAATAATTGCGCTCGCCAACTAGGCGACATTCGTCATACAATTTCAAAAGTGTATATCATTTCGTTTATAGCTGAATCGTCATGCTAATTTGTTCTTCTGGGAATAGTAATTTTGCCGTTAAGCCCTATTAACGTATCAACAATCGTATCTCAAAAAAATCACCGTATTGTTTACAACAATTTCACTTTACAAGCAATTAATTAATCGACCTCCGCTCTATTGGCACGGCATATCTGTAATAATTTCAATCTGGCTCAACTCTATTTTGCAAATATTTGGCTGACGCTGTATTTACATGCTCCCGTAAACAAAATTGCAACACCATGCACAAGCAATTTTAATTTTATTTTTTGCAAATAAAAGTAGAAAAACGTTGCAAATCTGATTTTTTCACTGCAATTGATTCATATCTGGATGTTTATTTTTAGAGTTTACATTTCTTTGAAAGTGTTTGCTTTGCTGTTTCAGCAGGCCACAATTGAACGACACAAACGAAAAATAAATATTTGCCTGGGGGCAGGGCAAAAAGTGGCGTGTCACCTCATGGAACCATTCATCATGGAAGGGCCAAGTTGACAGAGTACACAACTCTGGACTTATGATTTGAATCGTGAGGTAATGTTGCACCGTCGAGATCGTCATCGACAACACAAATCGTTCGGCCTCCCGCGTGCGCGAGTCGTGCATTATTACCCGCATGTTGCTTCACTCTCCTCGATGCCTATCACGCATCCTAAGCGAGCCTCCTTAATAGGCCTCTCAATTCGAATTCACACATTTTACAATGCCAGACGGAAGCCTACGCCGGTTATACGTGCCAACTCTGACGCGACCACTCGCGTGAGATTAAACAAATTACGACCTGCACCTAATAGTTTGTCAATGTGCCGCCAAGTTAGTTACGACCGTGATTAAATTTCGCTGTTTAACAACCAACTGCTTCTTTCTTTTCTATCAATTTACGACTTTTAAATTCTCCACATTCTCGTTAAAGAAGCAAGCTTGAATTTCTGATTTTTGCACATTTTTAGCTTGCTTTCTCCATTCGGGGCACGTTTGCATGTACATTTCGATCTGTTAAGAATTTTACAGTCTAATTTTTTCCCCTTTTTAGTATTATGTTTATATTCGTTTTGGCATTTCAAATAGTGACTTTGTATTCAAACTTTTTGTCTTTATGTCCAAGTGTTCTGAGATTTGTCGATCTTAACGGTTATAATTTTGTATGGTCGAAAGTTTTTCGCACCATTGAACATTTTCCAAATACCCTATGAACCACAGAAGAAACATGTGTGAATGCTGAATGCGGGAATGAAAGAGCAAAAGTAATTTTAACATGAACGCGCAACAACGGTGCCAAAGCATTTCCTGTGGCGTTCGCATTTGTTACACTCGTTCAACATTGGCTCGAAATCAGCGATTTGTTTCTTTGTTCAATCTACACTTATTTGTCAAATAATGCCGATCACATTTTTTCAATAACCATCACGTAAACTGTTTCATTTATAACTCGACAGAATTTTCACATTAATTCGGAATAAATAAAAAAATATGAGTCATTTTATTTCCGTACACTGAAGAAATAAAAAAAATTGATTAATTTTTTGTGTTCAGTTAACATTGAAATTTTGAGAAATATGCAAATTTGAATATTGCAAAAACGTGGCAATACAAATAAATGTGTGCAATTAAAAAGATATCCGATATTTCAAAAAATTCAAACAGTATAGTACATTGCCACTAGTTCATCAACTGATTGTTTCAAATCTTCCAAAGCACGTTGAATGTAGACAGCTTCCTGACGTCTTATAAATTACTCCCTCGTAGTTGAAAAAGCCACACGTATTTGTTTTCTGCATGCTCAACTGATGGAGGTGAGCTTCATTGATGATAAACACATATCCGCTGTTGGATTTCCGGTCTTTCCTATTTTCTATCGAATTGTCGTCTGCATATCCAAAAGATTATTCAATCCTTGAATTTCAAAGAATTAATTTCAGTTCTGACGTTCTAAGTATCGTTCAAGTTGGTTCAATCAGGTTGAGAGGGCTTACTAATTTTCTTTCGTTAGAATACAAAACACTTGTTGGTATGTCGCTCTTCAATTTATGACGAGTGCCTTGGGTCAGTAAGTACATTTGACATATTCACCATCTATCTATCTATCTAACTTCTGAATGGAGTTTCAAGTCATTGTTTTTCTGAAAAGATAAGAAAAAAATGCACCTGAATTTTTTTTTCAACTGAATAGTAGTGAACATGTTCTACATTTTGAACACTGCTTCAGATAAGTATATTAGAACCAAGATTTTCTTCATGTGAAATTTTGTTCAAAAAGCTTGACGTATTAGGAATAATCCTGATGCCTCATCTGCAATTCCAATTTATTTTCCTTTAGATAGCATTTTACAAGCACATACAATAAGTTTCAGTTGAATTCCTTTGTCTAATAATCTCTTTACCAATAGTAGATTTCTGTCAATACCAAGAGCATGAAGTACATCTGTTACTGAAAGCATTGATTTTTCTTCTTCTGCATTGATGAATCCAATCTAACTCATAGCTCTTCCGGTAACTTCAAATTTACTTCCGTTAGCAATGCTTGGATTACTCAAGTTAGTTTCATATTCAATGAAACAAAGTTACTTTTGTCACTTCTACACTTAAAAGAAAACTGGAAATCTAATTGTAACTACTAAAATTCCAGTTACCATAGCTATATTCAGATTGACTATATTTTCTAGTTCGTCTTTCTTCATAGTTTGTTAAATATAGTGAGATTCACTCAATATGGTGAATTTTGTTTAATAAAATCAGTATATCAAATATTTTTTAGTCAGTGTATTAAGTTATTCAATTTTTATTAGAATAACCGTTCTGAGATTACGATAAATGATGTTGAATTATTTCTGACGATTTAGTTAAGAACTATTTCATCGTGACAAGTTTTTCAAGTTTTACAAAAGTAATTGATTTTTTGTTGAACATACATTTACATATATCCAATCGAACACTCTCTTGTTATTTCTGATAAGATTACATGCTCACTCTTAGCAAAAGGTACAGTCGATTACCATAACATCTTTTGTTTTTCTCGTCTTCAGTTCCTTTTAATCTTCCACATTGTCTCTTATCCCGCAATTCATGTTAGATTAGTATTTCGTTTTGACTTCTGATGTAAAAACTTGTTCATAAGACTTTTTTTTATTTCATTTTAAACTGTGTTTTTAAATAAAAAAATGTCATACGATGATAATTATTTAACATACATAAACATAGCATAAAACTAATAGTTGATTGATTTAAGTTAGGTCCATGGTTGTGGCATCAAACTTATCAAATTGTGTGATGAGCAAATGAGCGCTGGATAGAGATTTCACTAAGATAGAACGCCGGTTGGACACAGTCTGATTTATAATTACAATCTCTGTTTAGCGTAATAACGTTCACGGTGATGAGACGGAATTGTTTCGCCGGAGGAGACTGGATCGTCAAAGTGATTGTCGTTCACAAAGAGACTTCGGGACAAGTTGCCTGGCGAGATAAGACTTTCGTCTAGAAGCGCCCGCCAAACACAATTCTCACAATGTGACTTTGATTGTGGAATAGTTTAACCTACTAGCGAGATTAGCTTGGGCTCGTGTATCACAATTAACGTGTAATTAAATCCGGGTGGTCGAGCGATGGGTGGGCAACATCCTCGGTATCCTGGCGGACAAGCGGAAATGAAGGGCCGACTTTGGATTAGCAAGGGCCAACGCGTGTATCGACCCAAACGCGACCCCTCGCTTCAGCGAAACCGCGCCTGGCTATCCCAAAATAGTATCACCATAGGTCACCACCAAAAATCGCGTAACATATTGACTAGGACAGCTCATTCGTTTTGCATCTCGGTTATGCTAATCGTTTGATAACAACAAGTTCATTCCAGGG
This sequence comes from Trissolcus basalis, assembly GCA_025266255.1. NCBI lineage: Eukaryota > Metazoa > Arthropoda > Insecta > Hymenoptera > Scelionidae > Trissolcus > Trissolcus basalis. Next base: position 5,693 of record JAAMPD010001194.1, on the reverse strand, counting down.
GACTCGCGCCGGTTCTGAATTGTAGATTGTTAAGCGGATTTACACCTACTAAATATTTAGCGAGATTCAAAAAAAATTTGCTGTTTTCTTTGGATATGAATAAAAGATTGGAGTCTGCTTTAATTGATTATCTGAGAAAAAAAAATGCTCGAGAGAGATGAACTTGAAATGTTTTTCTAAATAAAGATTTAGCGAAATTTCCAAGGCAAACAGAATGTTCGCAGGATTTATATATATATCATGTTGTGCCATTTCAGTGTTATTTATTTGAATTACTTGAGTGTTAAAATTGAAATGAAACATGATTGAGAAATGCAATGTGAATAAAATTTAAGATAGTTTGTCTTGGTGATTTGATGAAATTTCCGATTAAAGCTGGCGAGAGAGGATGAGATGCAAAAAAGTGGTTATAGTATGGGTAAGCGGAACACGTACGAACGCACTCGGGTCGGCAAAAAAAGTAAACTAAGAAATGTGGAAGCATAAATAAGAAATTGAACGTAGTCGAAACGGGTGAACGGGTCGAAATCAATCATTTTGTATTTGGGGTCTGCGGGAGGAACAAGAATAACGATCGTGTCGTGCAGAGGTAATGTCGCGCGTCTTACATACGAATGTTGATAAAAATGTAAATAAACGGATACAAAAATGCGATGAATAATGTATCAATGGGACGAAATGTTTTAATTGTGATTCAGCAGAGTGTACGCAGAGTCGAATATAGGTATATAGTATATGTCTAACACGTAAGAACGAGCTCGTTAAGAGCAAGCTCGTGAGCGATTAGAATGCCAGTCGCGCGGTTAAGACTTTGTCAAAACAACACTGAAAATGTTACACAGCATTGGATCGTTCATTGGGAAATGGCCCCGAGAAATGCTCGACAAGCTGTTCCACAACTTATCGATCAACCTCTGCATAAGTCTGCTTGTGATAAGCCCGGGCACCTGTAGCTCAGTATATTCAAAATCATGTATGTATCTTTAATCCCTTTTATAATCTACCCACGTGCCATTCCACACTTTTTCTTCATCGCCTTAATCTTCTTTTTATTTTTCAAACCCAAATCTCTATTAAACCAAAAGTTTTCCAGTAACTCAAAATTTATATTAATCACAATTGCTATTGTGTTTCAATTTCAATGCTTAATTTTATATTTTGAATAAATTAACATTGACTGAAATTGTTTTAAAACTTTGAATTATAATTGTTTAAAATTTAGTTATAGTCATAAAATTATTATGTTATTGTTGTTTTTATTAAATTATAAAATCATTCATTATTTTTAGGAAATTTATGTTTTGCTTATATTTTGTTTATAATGATAACATGAGAATAAAATTAGAGAATATAAAATAATTATAACAACTGCATACATCAATGATTTCGAATTAATATTGCATGTGTCAAATAATTGTTAATTATAATTATCGTATATAGACCAATATTGAATTAACTTTCAATCGTAGATTTTTACAAATTGAAATTCAATCAAATAATTTTGATTAGTTTTTTATTCTATTGTACATTTTTCAATCGGTTTTCATTTACTGGAGAAATTTAATTATTATTACCAAATTAATTTCTTTATTTGACATTATTATTATTATTATTATAGTTATTCGACGATTTGGAGTTATTACATATGCACAGTGACATTGAAGACGAAGGTAAAAAAACTTGAAACACTCAACGCAATATCAAAGAATCTTTTTTCATTAATTTGATCTCCATAAAAACACTGTCTGATTTAATTGCGCGCAAATTGCTGGTAAACTCTAATTAAAAAACTTTTTTTTTCTTATCAATTCATTAGATTCGACTTTATCAGTTGCTTAATTAAAAGAAAATGAATTTGACTCGCAATTTTGGGTGTTTCAGAATTTAATTTGCATATTCAAAGTTTATAGTTTGGGCAATTAAACTTTGATGTTGAACGTTTATTAACATTTCATAATTTTTTTTGGCCTGACAAAAAGTGTCGTGAACGAATAAACTTTGGCTCGTCGACATTCACACTGGAAGCTATGTTCAGCTAGGAATTAATTAAGGTTTAATTCCGTTGCAGGCATTAATGATCGTTTTGAAATTGGAACAATACGACTCGCGTGTGAAAACCCAACGAGACTCATTTGCCGGCAAATTACATGCACTCAATAACACAATTACACGGACAATGCCGATAAGTCGGGCCGTTAAAATGAATTGCTGTCAAACAATGGTTGTCGCATTGTAAATAATAGATGGGTAATCGCTACCTCGAATTTGGCGGCGCATCCCGAGAGACGAAAGTTGACTTGAAAACGTGCGCTTGTTTTCGGACGCCTCTCATTGTCCGATGCCCGTCCCATAAATAATTGCCCATTCATGTATAAATATTGTTATGTGAGATGAGCACCAAGCTAAACAATCGGCCACGAACTATAAACCGTGATTGTCGCGAGAATCCCGTATAAAAGCGATCATTTTGCGAGCTGCGTCCCTCCTAGCAGAGCATGCAAAAACGCTCCAACAACCCACGGAATACTAATCTTCCACGCGGCTGTAAAAGTAACCGACGCGAAAGGCAAAATTTGCATCAAAATATAACAACTTTGAAATCGATTTTATAGTCCCGCGCATTGTTTCGTCGGATCGCTGATGGGCTTGTTATACGAGTTTTCACGAGAGTTTTCATATATCTTTCCCCCTGTAACTCAACTTTTAAACTTCATTTAAATTCGTTTTGGAAGTTAGCTTTCGTCAAATTCGTGTATATCAATTTCCGAAAATTCTAATTCATTTTCTTCCTTTGAACTCATCCCTTTAAAATCGACGAGGAAATATGTTTACATGTATTTTATATATAATATATATACACTGAGAAAAAAATTCTATTAAATATTATAATTCATCATGAATGAAAATTTACTATGGGGAACAAATCTAAAATTCGTCAAAAATTAACTAACATTAATTTTTACTCATCATTCATCAAAAGTTTCAATATTTTTTTCGAAATTTCAGATTTGTCCTCCATATAGTGTACGGTTCAGTAAATTTTGATAAAATTTTTAGTTTTATAAAAGTTTTTGATTAAGAATCACAACACAATAAATAATACAGTTAATCAAAATGAAATAACCAATTACAAAGTAATAAATATAAAAACAGATGTAACTTGAAATGTTCAAGAAAATTAGTAACACTCAGTGGTTTTTTAAATGAAATAAAAGAATATACTGTCAACAACTGTGCATTTTTTGTTATTTATATAATTTGTACGACAGATTTTGTGTTGACCAAATCATGATTTTGAAATAAAGATATTTTGTTGTAAAAAAATGTATAAGTTATAAAATGTGAAGTGACTTATTAAATGAAATGTAACTGAGCATCTGGCGATGTTAATCAATTAGATGAAAAGAGTAGCATGAGGGAACAAGTTGAGAGATAGATTTGCTATCTTTTGAGCGACTACGCTGAACTCTGGATTCTTATTAGCATATAAATTATCCATCCATCTTGCAGACTTGGCCGAAAGGCGCCAAAGTTTGGCCTCCAAGACTATAGTTACGCGGTCATATTTATTAAACATTACGCTCATCGCATAAATGAACATAGTTGAAAACTTGCAGATCGACAGAGAGACTTCAAGACACGTTTTCCTTTCATATTAAACGGCTGCGTCGTGTAGTTTGACTTTCAATCAACGTAACGCGAGAGAATTAAATTCAATTAGACACAGCAGAGTTCTTTTATGGTTCACAAATTTGAATCTAACTTTTGATTATCTTTTTAATTTGAATGATGAAAATTGAAATCGATTGAAATTTCGTTGTAATTTAAAACTAGTTGTTTGAGAACAATTACGCGGGGGTGCGAATAATTCCTCGTGGCAATTGCGGCTAGGCGTTTTATTTCTCGGACTGACGGTGAAGAGTTGCGCGAGGTGCGTGCAGAAACCCTTGAAACGATTGCCAGCAACGTAATAAGCACTATGTGCCAGTGGGGAAGATCGGTCGTGGCTGATTAAGGCAGCCAACGCTGGGCCGAGGTGAGTGAGCGTGCTTGCACAAACGTGCGTATATTGTAAAACGGCGTAAACTCAGCCAGGGGATCGGCTTACCGGGGGCACTTGTGATTCTTCCTTCACACCTCGACCCGAGTGTCCGCGACCCAAGCCGCCCTCTCTTCCGTCAACACACTCACTCAGTCAAGTCATTTAACGTGCATCCCTTTCAACGCGCCAATTCATTCTTCAAATCTACCCGTTTTCTCCTCTTTATTTACAACTTACAAATAACACTTCAAATTCACCTTTCGATTTCATTTCAAAACTCACTCACTAAATTCATCCATTATTACAACTCGTGACATTCTCTTTTTTCTCGTTTTCAACAGCTTGCTGCTGTACTCAGAAAAATTCTCTTCGTTCATTGAACCATATTTTTTTAGTTCATAAAAAATTGATCCGTTTATAATTACATCATTGTGAAACCGATATCTTTTATTTTTCATTATACTCATTTTCAAAAATTCAAAACTTAAAATGTGCACATGAATGATCTTCCACGAAAATTCATATTCTAACTTACGATACAAATAGTAAAAATTACGATCCGAAAGTTGTACGATATTGGTTTCTCAATTCGAGTTATCATAACTATATTTATAGTTTGATTATAAATTCGCTAGTTCGTTTTATGATCAACTCCCAATTTGTAGTCAAACTAACGAAAAATTGGTGTAATAATAACTTGATCCAAATACTTGTTTAAATTTCTTACTGACTTGATATTAAGACTAATACGACTAAAATTAAAATAGTGTTGACTAAAAAACAAATTTTTATTTTCCACTAAAAAAAAATACCGATTTTGTTTGTTGGTGTGGCTCATCATTTTTTGCATCCGAGATTAAAACGCAATGGGTATATTTATTCTCCAAAGACCCAATAAATATTAGTCTCGTGCGAAAATTGAAACGAACGAGATGGCGCGAAAAACAATACAATTGACAAATAGTTTATCGTTCGTGAAATTTGCCAACTGATTCAGCAGCTACATTTTCAGCTTGATAAATAATGAAGAATAGTCGTCGATTTATCTTTGTCACAGCTGTATTACACTATAAATAACTAGTCCAATATCTTTCTCTATAATGTTTCGTATACTTGTCCAACGCGCGTCTTATCCCGCCGAATAGACAGATAAATGGCAGCATTTGCGTGGGTCGCGACTTTTTTCACTGCCCTTTTATTACTCGTCGGACAATTTTTTTTTTCTTTCACTATACGCGACGCTGACAAAACTTTTTAATCCACGAATTATAATTTGCAAAATTACGTCAGATAAATGTAGCAATTTCTGGTGATGTACTGGCAGGCTTTTAGAGAAGCTCTTGTCCATTCTTAAAATACAATAAAATGAAAAGGCGATAATCATGGTATGAGTTGGTGCATGTACAGATTGTACGAGAATTTCCACGTGGCGTGACATTTAAGCTGTGCCAGCACAACAATATGATTACTCTCGATATATAATATGATTTTCATCCACGTGAATGAATTGAAGGGCCGGATGCAATAACCGGACTTGCGCTCGAAAAGCCTTTTTTTCAAATTGAAAAAGTATCGAGAAAATTTTTTATTTCGATGTACTTTAAGTAGCCAAATTGTTCGTAATGATCTAAAGAACAAATTGGCTACTTAA
>JAAMPD010001193.1:0-28206 GCA_025266255.1 Trissolcus basalis | reverse complement strand
AAGTTAATAATAAAATGAAAATTAATTGAAAATTAACCATGCTTTGTAAATAAAATATATCTGATGATCCTGATGTGAAACTTTCTGAATTGTCTGATATGGTTTATTTGGTGCAAGATATGTATCATTGTTGCAAGACCTGAGCGTTTTTTTATTTACATGTATACCGTTGTCCACCGTCTGAAGTAACAAATATTGCATGTATATGAAAAAAAAAATTATTTGTTTTCTTCAGATGCAACATGATATGCGAAATATCCCTGTTGAAAATATCTTATAAAAACTTATAAATCCATACAGAATTGTGGACAAAAACAAATATTTTGTGCATAGAAACAAATTATTTAAGATTCAAAACAGAATAATACATTGAAACTAATAATAAGTAGGCATTTGCGGATAAATGCTATCAAATACTAATAAAAATGTATGTAAATTCTAGACAAAAACCGCATATATACTTATAAATACATATAAAAAACTGTTTATTTGTATTTAAAATTCTGTTGATTGTAAACATATGTGAAAATGAATGTTTTATAAATATACTAATTGAATTTCCTTTTTCTATTTCAGGTAAGCATCCGTTTCTACTACTGCTCCCAAACTGTGTGAACGGTGACAGGTGAAAATAGTGTGGAAGTAAACAACTCCATGGCAAAGATATCCTTTTTCTATTGCTTTGAATCTTGACAAGGTTTAAAATGAATCGTCTCGCATGAGTATCATTGATCGATGTGTTAGGAATTTTGTCGTCAGCGGAGACGTGCTGTCACTCTCACGTGCTCCGAAATTCATGAAATCTTGCAAGCTAATTTTCTAATTTCCACAACCTTGCTTTCCACTTCATCGCTTAATATCCTATTAAACTGTTTATCCGAGCCAAAGTTCTAATTCCTCCCGTTAATAACGCACTAATTACTCATCGATACTAACTAGTACACTCTGCGACACTTTGTTACTTACAGTCAATTCAATTTTTTGTCCTGCTTTGTTAAGCAGTCAGTGGCAAGCTTGACATGAAAACATCACGGAATCTAACTTTCGATCAAAAGACCTATTTAGCGAGAAAAAAAAAGTAACTGATGAAAATTAAAACGATCCCAGTGTGACAATCTAGAAGTAAAAAAAAAACACTTTTAGAATTTGAGCGAAATCAGTAAAATGGAGCAATTTAAAATTAACCCAGCGATTCGAAGAACGAGAGATTCAATAAAATTCGATTATAAATTTTGTCCTCTCAGTCACCTTTGAAATTCGTATCGTTAATTTAAATCTATTACAGACTCGGCGTTTGCTATATTTCATTAATTTTTATTCCAACCTATAAAACTGCCGTAAAACATTGTCAAGTAATTTCATTTGACTCGGTCTTTTTTCGCTCGGCCTATCCTCTCTCGTCCCCTGGTCATTATTGTGTTTTGTTTTGTTTTTTGTATTTTTTTAACGTTAAACGAAAATAATGATCGTGTTATTTAATGAAACGTCCGAAACGGGAGCGCGCCGGTGATGAAAAACGCGATAAGAATTCTGTAATAAAGAGTTTTTATGAGCGCTCGTCCGGAAACAGACTCCTCGTTAGTTAAACTAATGCGGATCGAATATCAAAATCATTAATCAAAACAGGCTTCGGCTTCCGCTTGGTGTGTGTGCTTTTTTGCACCTAACCGGGGCAACAATTTTTATCCTCGGCTTTTTATATTTCGTACAATTTTTCGTCCGCTGTCTCGGAATTCATTTCCGCGACGAGATATATTCCGGCTTTGTTTTGCCCGGCGCGATATTAAATTATCGGGGTCCATTCAATTAAGTTGATCGTTACCTATAACTTGATAAATATAATTGGCTCCGTTGCAACCATACATGCGAGCAAAGTTAACGCACTGGCGGATTAGATGAGCGCGCCTTTGTCGCGAACAACGACTCAGCCGAAAGTCTTGGCGAACTGATTCAATTATGATATTAGGTGGCTTGCGAAATTGAGTAGCATCATTTCCGAGTGTTTCATTGAATATTAATCGATGAGGGTGGCGCTCGCCAAGTTGCCAAATGTAATTCAAACTTACCCCGTGACAATGGATATTTGTTTGTCGGGAATTCGTTAGCAGATTAGCGCGTGCTGCACAAACGACGTCGCGCCGTTGATGATGCGACGAAAATTATTTGGCTATTGTTCCACGGGCTTATGTTCGCCCAAGATCGAAATTGAAATGAAAAAACAACTCCAAGACGATAACTGTGTTTGTTCAAATGATTCTGATATTCGTGACCCTATACCTGACGAAAGGAATTTCAACGATTGCTCGAATTTTATACACTCAGATCGATATTTTTGTTGTCTTGTTTTCATTTCATGCCGTTCTGAAGCTCCGCTAGATTAGCCTATAGGAATAATTGGCTTCGTTCGTTTCTATTTTGATCGGAACGCAATTTCTCTGATCGAATTATAAGAATGAAGAAAAAATAATAAATACTCATCGGGCAGGATGAATCGAGAGGAGTTATTAGATTGTTAGCTAAGATCCTTGCTAATTTAAACATTTGGGCTCGTAATTATTATAGGACAAGAGAGCATTGTATACATTTACATAATTCCTTCTAAATAGACAAGAAACTTTTGGTTTAATGAAATTCTGTTGACGCGAACAAAATCGTCTTAACATAAATAGAATTTAGTGATTCTTAACTCTTGGTCGCTCACGTCGAGAGGGAGAAGTTCGACACGTTTCACGCGACGAGCAACGAGGATGCAAAAACCCGGCACGAAAGTAACGATAGATTAAATGAAATCTCTTTAACTTAAATAGATTTGATTTACACCAATCTCATTTTTACTGGTTGTTTTCTCAGAAACAAATTACGTAATAAATTGAATCAAATCGGATTCCTACCAAAGGCAACCCACGAAAATGCTATCCTCCTTAATCTGAGTCATAAATGTGTCGAGCTTTTTCTTCGTTTTCATTATAAAAGAAGCAAGTGGTAAAAGGTTCGTCTTTTTTACCCTTTTCGGTGAAAAGTATCCGCTTCGGTCGATTAAAACCAAACTATCTTTGCCGATTCATTGGGCGACCGAACGGGTCTATTAAGGGTCGAGAGAGAAACAGGTGCTGTCACTGTAAGAAATCTCCTCTTCAATCTCGCCGGAGCTCCTTCGAACGACGATAATGAACGATCGGCAAGCGAAAAATCGCATTAAAAACGCGCGTCATCGCAACGCCTACCCGATCAACCAGTTTATTACCGAGTAATCGAACTAATTCCAATTTTCTGGCTCCCTGCGCGGATATATTATACGTGCGATATATGGCGCAATTATTCAGCGACTTAACCGCAGAGAAGCGGGAAGACGTCAGCTTATCGGCCATTTCTCAGTGGGGCCAGCAATTTTTCACTGCGTCTCCGAACTGAATTTTCTCAACCTGTCACCCTGCGACTTTCGGCCTGTTCGGCACGTCGTTCGCGAGATCCTCTTCCTCTCATTCATCTTGAAAAAAAATTTTTTCTCCCTTCCGTCCTATGCACATACTTTGGCGCTCGGCATTCCACCGCGCCCCCTTTTTACGCGCAGATTTATACCTCGCGCTCGTGACGCAAAAATTTATGCATAATTTGAAAGTCGACACGACGCCGGCCGACTTGCCGGCAACGCGACACTTTTCTCAATTTGACTTACCGGACTTTAATTTTAGACGCGCCCGCGGTTGAAATCGACTCAAAACCACCAACGAAAATTAAAAAGTTACGACACGCTGCGAATGGATTATAGACGAGCTCACTTCCCGCCCGCTTGTCTAAACCTGCGATCAGTTTCACGCAATCGACTTGTTTATCTATTTTTGGACAGACTGAAGGAGCATTGACTTTGTGCGTTATTTGTGGGAACGAAATATTGGGGATTTCGTGAAATGTATTGACTGCACAGAGGCGTTTTAGTTATTCGAAATGAGATTTCTTTGAAATTATAGCTCCAATGAGAGATCGAAGATGCAAATTTGATTTGTAGGTTTTGAGTCATGTGCGATCGATTTTTCGAATCAATATAGCAGTTGGGAGTAATTGTGACATGCTGAAGTGATGCATGATGTTACTGATAAACTTAGGTTGTATATTTATTCATGGAAGCATTCAATATTTTAAATATATCAAATGGTAATGTTTCTCTCTTCCCTCACGGATGAAAATATATTTGCAAAAATATATTCTATTTTATATTTTATAAATTTATATAATGGAATTTGTAAATAAAATATAAAATATATTTTCGTCCGTGCGGATTTCTTTACTCAGTTAGATTCTGTTCATCTTTTTATCGATTTTTTAATTTTTAATTTGTTTAAAATTTAATTCAAACTTTATTTTAGTTTGATATATCGGGGTATTGGAATTTAGGATTGAAAAACAAAATTTAAAATGAATGATGAAGAATTGAAATAAGAAAAAAACATCTTGTTCGTGTCATGTTTTGTTTTAAAAAACTGGAGTTTATTTTGATACATTAGGTTTACAAATTTAGAATCACAAATCTAACAAAACTTTTAGAGAGTCGTAAAACCAAAAAATCAAAACAAACATTGTGTTCACGTCAATCTTGAAGGCCAACTAAAAAATTAATCATAACTGTTTAAAAATTCTTGATACGAGCAAGAAGACAAATTGTTGAAATAAAAATAGGGTGGTCTATATCTATATACACACTCTATTAAGACATTTTGTGCTGATCGTCAACGAGGCAAATAAAATATTTCGAGTGTTCGGGCGAAGTTTAGAAACGAAAATAATGCAACGGACAGGAACACGCGGCGACTAAATCTAGGAGAAAATTTTTATCGTTTATTCAGGACGTGTTTCAACTTACAAATTTAGTTCTGATATATAAGTGTACGGAAATGTTCGAGTCCTGGGGATGAGAGCGGCTACGCAAGGGAGAAACACCGTCTGCATGTCGCTCGAACAATCTTCAGATTTTATTAGTCTTTCAATTGGGCTCTCGTTTTATTGCAGATGAATCTTATAATACATTTTTGTCTCGTGATTAAATAATGACGCACTTAGTAATATCGGCGTTGAGTAGTTGATCGTATCTAAGCAGATTTGGTTACGTTTCATATAACTGAATGTTCATCATATTTGAATGCCTCGTCAGGCTGACCCCAAATGAAATGATTGTTCTTTAAAATCGCGTTTTGTTCGGATGAAATGTGGATGCACGTTCTTGAAGAGTTATGCAAATGACGGGGGAACAAAATAAAAATAACGAGTAAACAGGCGCGGAGAGAGCTTCGTGATTCTGCGATGAGAAAAGTTAATATTAGTTCAACCAAATTGCGGATATCAATGAAACATTGTAAAGTGCTCCTACAGTTTCAGAAAAAGTAAAACTTTATACGAAAATCTTCTTTTAATAATAATTAGAGTACTCATTCATTAATGTCACGTACTTGAAATAAAAGTCTCCCTCTTGTTGAAAATTTTAAATCTTACCATGTTTTAAATGTAATATCGGGTGATATTTTGAATTAATGCTAATGAAAATGAAAGACGGAAAAAGCTTTGCAAATTAATCTCAAACGCTTCATCCGACTGGGAATTCTCGTTTTTTTTCGCCTTCGGGGAGTATTTTTTGCCTTTGATCGATAAAAATTTTCGAGTTTGAAAAAGTGACAATCGACATTCAGTTGACATTTTCAATTAGTGTTCTCATTTTGCAATCACTAAAAAATTAACCATCCCCTTTTGTTTGACATTGTATCCTAATTTTATTGTTTTCTTTTTTCAACTTTAAAACGACTAAAAGAGTTTTTGCAAATCCGCGGTAAACGAAAGTAGACATTATGATTTGCAAGCAACACTCAGCACTTAATCTCATGATGCATAAGATTTAGTAGTCAGAAGTGCCAAGCTACGCTCGTCTAGGTGGATTAGCATGCGTGAAACAGGGATCATTGGATCGGATGTTTCACCACACGCACAGTCCTTTAGTCAACTCAAACTTGAGCTTCGCCCGGGCTCGAATTATTCATCTGAAAGTCAGAATATGATGCAGCATAATAGGGCCGCTTTCATAATCCTCGCCGACAAATTTCTGGCTCAGTTCGCAATTTGCCGACGATCGATTGTTATTCTCGAAACTGAGTCTTATTTCTGTCGGCCATTGGTCTTCGCCGTGAGCAATCAAATAATCAACTCTAATTTATACAGGATGTTGAAACGGTGCCTCGAATTTTTATTCAGCCCGCGTAAACCAGAATGGCTTTGACGTGAGTGAACGATATCGAAATATTATCATTTAGAAGCTTTTTACGTGGAATCGAAATAACTCCATTTGTTCGGACAATTGTCCTCGGGATTCTCTTGATCTCCGGTCTTGAACGGGATTGCCCTCGGTGTGTGTGGCCGGGTAGAAGACCATTTGTTAAAATTTTGAGCGTTCCAACTAATTGGCTCTGGATTGTTTCAATCATTTGACGATTTTTGGGCCGAAGGGTCAAGTGGGGCTTTGAATGTGATTGGTGGTATGAAGTGGAATTCGTAAGAACTATTGGCCCCTCAAGCACATCGACCCAAATAAGCAAATTCCCAAACGAAAATCGTTGAGATGTGTGGGCTGAAGGGAAAAGCAGCCTGAATAACAGAGAAATAAAATGGCACAACGTTTTATCAACCTAATTCGGTTCGTACATTTGCACTCGAGTGGGCATGACATATTAGTAATATATGTTTACCCAAATCCTTCACATGACTTCTGTTCTCGTGGCATCTTTATGCTTCAAATTATACTGACGGGATTTCGAGTACAATTTTATGTCGACGGTGGTACATAAAGCGGCGGCGCTCGTAAGAGAGTACACACTGCCATTTCAATGACTACTTTTCTAACACAATCTGCTCTTTTTATTCGGCCCGGACAATAATTTTCTTTAGTCTCCTAGATTATTTCATTCGTAAATTACTCATCTCTAATTGCCGGCGGCTATGTTATAATGAGATTTGCAGGCTTTAGTAATCGAATAACTGATGTTTAATTACCCAGCGAGTCCGGCGGGAATGAAAAGAGAGTGGCCCCGTCGAATTTGTCATAGATCTCATAAATCAACGAATTTTCAGGTAATCAAAATAGAGCAATCTTCATCGCAAGATTAACATCATATTGATCCAGTTGTGAAATCATTGGTCTGTCAAATAAAGCCCAATAAAACACGTAACAGATGGATTGCGCGTTGTTGAGCCGCGGTGGCATTTTATTAACCGTGAATCAAGCCGATTGATCTGATTTGGCAAACCCTCGTGTTTAACGTTTTTGACATGCCGCGTATCATTAATTAAAAGTTACAAGCATTGCTGGCTCGGTGCTTCGCGTAATCGAGCGGCAGATATAACGACAATGTGTATTTTATAGAACGACTGTGTAATTGACAAAAAGCGGCATTGTTTAGGATACTCGATGTATGATTGAACGGAAATTCAATGGCCTGGATCTGTAGCCGGCAATTCATGAAATGTTATCAAGGTGGAACGATGGTACCGGCGTGATGACACTGAGCCCCGCGCGCCAACCCGTATATACCTTTACAAATAACTGGTGCGTGTCCCAATAACGCCGTTATTCGAGTCGTGCTACTTTCGCCCGTGTCTCAGATCTCACAGATTTGTTTATCAAGCGACGTTATTTCCGGCATGGAAAACTAGCTTTTCATTTTGTTCTACAATTTTGCAGTCAGCAAAATTAATTAAACATAGAAGAATGAAAACTTGACTCATTCAAATACGAACGACATCATTTGAATTTGAATTTGAAATTGAATTTGAAATTGAATTTTGACTCATTATTTTTAAATTTGTAAAAACTGTGATTCTGTTTTTCTTTCTTGGATCGTAATTTTTTTTTGTTCTATTTCGGAAATTTCGCACTCTACTAAAATGTATGTTCGGGTTTTTACTCTAAAAATCACAGTGAAATTTGACATGGTATCAAAAAGTGTTTTATTTCATCCAGTACTGACGGTAATTTAGATTGTGAGAAAACAAGGTTAGCCGGCTTCAAATGAGTTTCGTACAAGTGTCAGCGAGTCAAGAATGTGTTCGAGAGTAGAAATGACTATTGTTCATTCTTTTTGAACAGGTCATTCCCTTATTTTTGTTTATTTATAAATGAGAGAATCGACAATCAGAGTGAATTCGATGGGAAAAGTTACAAAAAAAAAAAGGTACGAAAATAAATTTGAAACGGAAGGTTAATTGAATCAGGAGAATTTAAATTGAGTCGAGTGGTAAATTTGTTATAGAACAATCAATGTCTTCTATAAAATTATCCACAGTATAATTTTGAGTTACATGATTACTCGATGAATATTGTTCCTAACTTCATATTGGTAATTGCGGTAGCACTAATTATGAACGTAACTTTGATACGAACGGAAGCCTTTCGTTAAGGTATTGATCATGCTCTCATGCCAAGAAGCGCCGAAAATTTTTGAATCTGTTAAAGTTAATTAATAAGATCGTCTGGGGCTATAATTTGATCTACCGACGGAGAAGGCAAATATGCCGTTGTTGACGCGATAAGCACTTTTGGAAATGAAATTTGGTGATACGAAAGTACGACAGAAAATTAAAATTCGTTTATCAAGATTGCTCTCTCGTGCAATTAAGTCAATGACACTCTTATCGATTAAATTGCGCGGTCTCACTTTTGCTCGCAACCAAGAATCTGCTGATTTTATAAAAAAACAATCGTTTATGAAAATAAAGCCCTTATCGCGACTTTTATCAAACACCGAATTAATGAGATACTTTCTTTTCGAGTGGATATTTTGTTATCAACGGTAGCTTTAAAATTAAAATCGACGCGCACGTAAGGGTATAATACACTGTCGCGCAAAATTCAGGTCAATTCGTTATTATTGACATTTCTTCGAGCCTGTAATTACAGAAGGATAACGAGCAAACGTTAAGGGATATACATATTATATACATAAGTGTATTTTCTGCAACTCGCGCTGGTGCACTCCAAAGTAGAAAATCCATATTGTTAAAAACCCCTTGGAAAACTCATAAATGACTCGGCAGATAAAACAGAGTGCTCAGATTTCGGTCTTTTATAATGCCAGGGGCCGTTTAGAACGATGACAAATCGACCAAATGAGAATCGTCAGACCTTTTATTTTTGTTTCGCTCCATTTTCTTTATGCGAACGCTGAAATTTTATTTTAACCGTACACCGGATTATGGCGAACAATTTTTTCCTGATGTCAGCTAAGATGATGCTCTGAACGAAAATAGCTCCGCGGAGGAAGATTGCCTTTTCATCAGGACATTGTATTTGCAAGAAAATTTTAACGATTTCATTATTCACCAGAGATACAAATAAAAAAAACAGTAATGAGATACAATTTTTGTCCACTATAAAAATTAACATGTGCCACAACTCCCACAAGCATGAAAATATATTTAAAAATAAATTTTTTCATGTAGACTCCTTTACTCTAGATTCACAATTTGAAAAAAAGGATCTTTTAGAGAAGGAATATTTAAAAAAATTTTCTAATATTGAATATTTAAATAATTAATATAATAATATTCAGTCACACTGAAACAGAATTTTTTTAAGAATTAAAAGATCAAATGGTCATGAGAATTTTGAAAAATTCGAAAATCTGCTGAAATTTAAACATGCAAAGCATTATTATTACTATAGAAGCCACAAATTTAAAGATAAGTCAGTTTGATAATTATTATTAATTTGACATAAAAACAAATGATTATTCGTTAAAGCTAGAAGAACGGCGGTTTAATTTTTGTTCCTCTGGTCTATTGTGATATACTTGTGATATCTTGCGGTTAAATCGGTTTTAAATTTTGCGACCGACGTAAATCCAACGGGATGACAAATTCGCGGTAGTTTTCACGAAAACTCAGCCGTGTTACAAATCGGATCGAAGACGCTAGTGGGACGTGACAAAAAACACGAGATCTCTTCATCCCTCTTTTTCTTGGTACTCGATTCAATGCAAAATCGAAGCTGAGACGTCAATTGCGTGTCGTTGGAACAAAGTATCAAAGAAACTAATCAATCTCTCGAGCGCCTTGATATTCCGCAACCATCTTGGCTTTCTTTCGCTGGCATTTCTTTCCTTCCTATTAGCCGGCGTTGCGACACAAAAAACTCACCGGTGGAGAACACAAAGGAAGTAATCTCACGACTGATAAATACGTGGTCAAAAAAAAAAAGGAGAGACAAAACATTTAAGGATAAAGAGGCACCAAAATTATTCAGCATCTCAATTTTACACGTGAGTTCAAGTTAGACTCGGTGAATTGAGTTGCCAAAGTTTCGAAATTAATATTTTTCTCCGCGTTCGGGTTTATCGTGCTGCGGAGAAATTGGCTTTTTAATTGAGCGCCACCTTTGAAACCAGGACCGAGGCTTTTTTTTCAGAGCCAATAGAGCTCATTTGAATCTTGACTCGTTGAATTTCTTAAGAGGATAACGAACTACCGGATTATCGACAACACCTAACGAAATCGTCTTAACTTTTCTTTTCGAATGCACTGTGCCGACATTATACCTTATCAGGGCCGTAAAACTGATGGAAACATTACTTTCAAGACGCTGGATATATACTCTGGCGCGCGATGTATGTAGAAAATTTGGAATTTTTAAACTCATGTTTTTCCAGCAATAAAAATTCGGTTTATTGGTTTCGAACTAAACCAAGGAATGATTTTTTATTGAACTCACTAAATTAAACGTTTTGTTCTGTTGAAAATTGTTGATACAATTTGTTTCAGTTTTTTGTTGCAATTGAATAAAGTAGTTTATATGGAAAAAAACTGGTGGCTGAAAAGAAAAAAACATCTAAAAGAGATAACAAACGAGTGAAGATCCGAAGACTGAAACTGTTCGGAATTCGTCGGCGTTTAGTTTACACACAAAAGAAATGCGTCAACAAACATCAGGGAGACCGTAACAAGCGACGGCTAAACAACGAGGCAAGTTTTGTAGCGGCAACAAAAAGTGTGTACGTAGATTCACTAACTCCTCTGTATCAGCGAAACAGAGACAATCGAATCGGGTTTGACTTTGACATGCTAGTCACCGACGAAGAAAGTAGTACGCTTTTTTTTGTCGTCTCCCTCCTCGTCAACACAACGCTGCAACTAATTCGGTGGAAATGGCGTTACCAAGGGGCGTCGAAGAAAACGAATCAGCAAACGAAACGGGATAAGACGGTGGGCCAGAAAAATATGGCAATGGCCATTTGCGACGCTCGTTTATTTGCTAACCCCAAGCCATTCCGGGAAAAAGAGTGTCGTAGACGCTCCGCTGGATAATGCATCCGTCGTACAAATGGAAAAAACTGGGGATTTCGCGAGCCGGATTTTCCCATATTGCTATCGGAAAGTCGCAAAGGGTTGCCCACCGAAAGAAATTTGCCAACTAAGTTTTCGGGCTCTCCCGTCGGGACATATTCTTAAAAGTTGCGCGTCTTGTTATATTCGCCTTGGCAGTAATTTCTGCCACTGGCTCTCTATTACGCCAATTGATCCGCTGGAATTGTGGATCGGTTGGAGCGATGAGTCGTTCCTTTTCCTGACCTCACGAAATAAGGAAGTTATTTGGGCGCGCCTCTGTTGGGGTCAGATGTCCTCGCACATTAATGCGATGAATATCTCCGGGTCGAGAAAAATGGCCCGATCGCTATCTGCTTCCCAATAGTTGCCGATATTAGATCGTTTCATTTACGGACCGATGGATCAGAAAGCTGATATCAGTAAACTAATCAAATCGCTGCATCAGTATTTGGCTATTACCTTACAAAAAAAAAGTACAATAGATCAAAATTTGTTTGAAGCACCGAAATCGGTAAACGCCAACCAACATCTAGGTCAGGTTGATTTTATCTTACGCGTTATAAATAGATTTTTCAACTTCGCCAATGACATTTTCATTGCGATGGATTTTTTTTTCCTACATTGACTCCTGTACCGAAAATCCCATTTTCATATTTTTTATCAGCAACAAAATCGTTTAAGGAAAAAATGAAGTACGAGTGACTATGGTATTTCCACGTTATTGCTCCTGTGAGAATTTTGCTATTACCATAGAATCGTTTCTTCTATATTTTGAAATTATTGTTCAAAAGTTCGTCCATTAATTTAATAGTGACGGTTATATCTGACGGGGCCGAATGGCAAAAAGTTTGATGGTACTCACATTTGATATCGCACCTTTTTCGTTCGTAAACGTTTGCTTCAACGCTTTTCGAAATGTAAAAAAAAATGGCTATTAAAATAAGCTCAAGAGTCATTGAAAAAATTATGATAACAGCTTTTATACGCTGATTTTATACGTGTCACACGATGAATCAGAAATAATGTGATCGGCTTCAAATTGAGATCGAATGTAATTTCATCTACCATCTGACTTTGATCCATAGATGAAATTCTCACTATCTGATGAATGACGCTTTTCATTCAAAAATGAACTCATAATCAAAAATTCTTTTTTCCGATCATCAGAATTTATTTTCCTTTACAAACTATTCACTGTCAGGTTGTTGTTTTTTGTTAAAATTATCGAGCACATTCTGAACAGTATTTATTTCAGTCCGCAAATTTACGACGAACAAGCTGTACACGTTGGCGAGATAATTATTCCATTGACAATCCAAATGACACTATCGGTTCCATCATTTATCATTAAGCTTGATGATTTTTCTGGCACCGAGTTTCAGGCAAACTGGGAACGTGCAAATCCGGCAAACGTGAAGGCAATTTTTGCCCTCCGCACGAGAGATAGTCACAATACGTAACTCGTTATCAAATAATGAATAGTTTAAAGTGCAAGGGGCAAAAGCTGCGACGAGAATAGAGACAGGAAGATTTCGTGTCGGCGAAACTTTAAAGTTGTAACTCGGCAAGTTCGGCTATTGGTGACGCGCTATATAGTACACTCCGTCGGCGCGGCATCTGTGTTACGTCACGCTACGTTTAAGTTACGCTAGCGTATAGTAAATCCATCGTAAATGGCTGACTACGGTTCTCAAGCAAGCGCACCACCGGTAAACCAAGGTTTTCGGATTTCCTCATTCAACCTAACGAGATTCCATGAGTGCATGTAAACCGGCTACGAAAGTAACGCATGGCCGCGGTTCTTTTGCCCTCGAGATTATTTCACCGCGTATTGTAAACTAATTATCATTTTGCCAGGCTCTGCCTCCAAGCTTGACTTTCGTGGATGCAAACTTCAATGGCAAATGAAAAATAATAATTAAACAAAGTCTAAAAAAAAATTCACTTTTGCGTTATGCAACTTTGGTAAATAAAAACATTGTTTATTTCAAAATTATTCTGTTGAACAATTGTGTTTCTTGGAATCAGTTTGGACGACGAAGTTATTTACAATGTTACAAAAATGGAATATCATGTAGGATGAATGAAAAAGAGTAATGTAAATAAATAAAAATAAAAATGAATAAGTAAATAAATATAAAAAAACAAATTACATTTATTTTTGTCATGTTAAGATGCAAAAAATTGGATTATCCCGTTTCGATAATAAAATGAATATCTTTTTGGTTAATGAATTACTGGAGCATATTACTTAACTGTATAATAATATGTCATCAATCTAATTATACAAGATAAATTTTGATTTAATTAGTGAACTTCATTTTCTTTCGCTTGATTACACTAACTCGTGGTTGGGCGACCTCAACAGATTTCCGTTTGATCGAAGTCGCGGTATGAAGCTCAAGTTCCTTGTTCAGAGTAACTTCCATTTGAATTTATTTCACATCAATGAAATTCTTCGGAACTTTATGAATGACTTTATAAACTTCAAGGACCACCAATAATATTTCACCAACTTTTTTATATCACCAAATGGTATTTCACGAAGATCTTATTACCTATGACACATTTTGATTATTTTGATAAGGATAATGTACAAAAAAAAAAAAAAAAAAAAAAGGAAAATTATTTTAGCCATGTTTTATCAGTACAAAAATGAACGGTTGTATATACCAATTAAATTAAATGTGTCAGGGTAAATAACTGATAACAGTAATTATCTGGGAATTAACTTAATCAACATTTACTATTTCTTAGAAAAAGCTGTAGTAAAAACAACAGAACTATCAGGAGGATTCTCTGCACTATCTCGTTCGCTCTCACGGCGAATACTAAAACTCTTGTAATGTTTAATTCGCGCAAAAATTTTGAGTAATGGTGCTTGGCGTAAATTCTCAGTATAATTCAGATGGCATAAAAAAGTACGTCGAAAAAAAAAAAATTACTCTGTAAATAAAAATATTTTCGCCAAAAATATTTTCATCAGAAAACATAAAATATCAGTTTTGTTTTCCGATTGCCTTAGCGTATATAAATGTAGAACACGTTCATTCAATCGCATTCAATGTTTTTAATCGCATTTCCATGTTAATGTGACATTTCCAGTTTGCCTTTGAAATGTTCCACTATTTGAGTTTCATTTACTTCGGCGAAGGATTTGCCTCTGATTGAGCGCTGGCCACAATTTTTTTATGATGGAAAAATTTTATTTCACCGAGTCCACACTAATTAATTTACTTTGCTGCTTTAGACGGTTTGTGATCAAAGGATAAGCTGTCATTTGAATATTCTTCAGTGCAAAATTATTTCATCACACCACGTAATTTGGTTTACTGTTACATTTTTTGGCTCCTGCGATGAACTTCCTAATTTTTGATCAAGTGAAAGTATATTTAATCAGAGTGCAAGTTGTTAGCTGTGTTAAAGTCGTTATAAAAATATTGTACGCGTCTCATTTTTTATCTTTTTTTTCAGTCATTCAGAGTCATTGAAAGTCAATTTTTTAGATACTGAAAGAAAGAACAAGTACCTGAAAGAAAAATTTGTATGACTGAAATGTACGCAGCGCCTTCGCCGGAAGTCGTTTCGTGTCGCATTGAACATACAGGAAAAAAAATTGCGGAAAGCGGTACAGGTCGGTGCATGGAGTGCATGTAGGGGCGCGTTCCATGAACCATGGCGACGACAAATCGATCCGCGGCTTGCAATTAAAGTCCACTCTCAGTCGGTGTCGTGTGTCCAGCTTGACTCTTATCTCGGACGTCGACACGATTGGCTTATAAACACTTAATGCTAAAAAGTGGCGTTCGCTATCAAATTCATCTAACTTTTTAAGTATAGCAGGGACGAAAAAAGAAAAGGTTAAATTTATTCGATAGCGGAGGAGGTAAAAAATGGTGGCGCACCTCTCAGACGACACACAAAAATCAAAATTAGAACAGATCGCTGATAGGGATAACGAAAATAAACGCTTAGTCCGTATGACGTCACGAGTTTTGGGCAGGAGCAAAATTTTTGTATCCGAGGTAGTTGGATAAAAAATGAGGTTGATGACATGATGATAATTACGATGTAAGAGCGTCGCGTGGCCAGCAAAGTCCTTGAACACCTTTTGGGTAGCCAAACCCACGTTCATGTTTCCGAGATTTATTACGCTATCGAACCGCAGTCACTCATAATTTTTTTAATTCAAGCACCAGACGTTCTGCTGCTCAATTTTTCATTTCAATCCACTTCAGCATAATCATCGTGCCGTAATTTATGACGGGCTATTTATATTATTGACTTGAGTTAAGAGAAAGGATTGGATTTATCGCTACACGATATTCTATAAGCTAATTTATGGTATGAATGCCATAGAAGAGTCTATTGAGTTTCATAAAGGCTACTCTTATTAAGTATAAATGGTATTTTAGATGAAAATTTTCTATCCCGTTGAGCAGAAAAAATGAACAATTTGTGCCATGATATATCCCATGGGCTAAAAATATTCCCTCCAAACGATGATTAAATGTGGATTAAAATACATCTCAGCCGAACGACAGTAATCTCTCCTGCGCATTAATTGTATTCCCTTGACTTTGATAATGATCGTTTGTTTGCGATTATGCGCCCGAATGATCGTCAATAACGAGAGTTGATTGTAAAATGCACGAATAGCTGTCGTTTTGTGGCTATAATGTTGGCATAATGAAATCGTGAATCGGTTCTTTAGCTAACGTGTGCGCGTTGCGCATTTCAGTGAAGGAATCGACTTGCATTATATTCCAGCCAAGCATCATAGAGTATCCTACTTCAGCAGCAACGCGTGCCTCCATTACAAACTCGTAACGATGACTGAATCAAAATGCGGAGATACAGCTGTTGCCAATGTAAAAAAGAGAAAAACATAAACCTCGTCCTAAAACATCCAGAGCAAAAAAGGAATATTAAAAAGACCTCTCTGCATGGCCAAGATAAAATGCTCGTCTGTTTTCATTGGTCCCTGTTATTTTACTTTAATTTGCATATTCGACTCGGTGGCATCCTACCCTCTCGCCCTTCGAAGACACAAACTTTGTAAACCCCATCAAAGTCTCCGAGTGGGTTATACGCGTCGGAGTGTGAGCAGCTCTCGTTATCACCGGATGGCACGAGTTCCGTGCTCCATTAACGAGATGATGATCGTGGCTATAGGTTTTGATTGCACGCCGCCAAAAAACTGCGATTGCATTCCAATTAATTTAATTTGTCCAATAGTTGGTTCGAACAGTGCAATCGGTTTGCTGGTCCACCAAGTTTGCCTCGATAAGAAATATTGATTTGACCGTTCTGTTGACAGGCTATTTTAATCGTTACCAAAAATAGAACAACTAGTCATAATTAAGCGTGTGCACACTTGTTAATATTTTCCAAATTTGAAACATCAAAAACTGAATAAAATTATTATAAAAACCAACAAATAATTAATAACAAAAATAATTCATATACAAAATTAGAACATTTTCAATAGGTGTATTTGATAATTGAAATCTTTATCCATTGATACCAAAATTGACTTATTGTTATTATATCTTTTATCAAAAAAAAAATTTTTATAATTTTAAATATTACATCCACTGTAATTTAAAAATAGAAAAAGCTCTTACCTGGTTAATATTGGAAATCAGGCAATGTTTCTACCTATGTAGTGAAATAATTGTGTTTTTTCTATTTATAGAAAAGCTGATGACAAGCTAATAGGTTTGTGGAATTTGAAAGTCAATATTGTGGGTTCGGTATTTTTGTTATTTCGATGAGTCAAATATCGGTTAGGATAGTGCGTTTTATTTTGTTTTCTTTTTTTTTCGAGTTCACTAAACGTTGGTCAGCTTTTTGTGTTTGGATATGTTTCAAACGATCGATTTTTATCAAAGTGACTTATGAGTGAAAGGGCCTTTAATTTGTTTATGTTCGCTTACCCTACTATTAATGTAATCTGTCAAATATAATTGTATCAAAGGTAACGAGTTGCTGACAAACATTGTAATTGATGTTGTTTCATATGTACTTATGTAGCTGCTTTATTGAAACGAGTAATTAATCATTATCTCTCCAGTTGTATACACAGCTAATAATAATAATAATATTGAATGAACAAATAGTTGGCTCCACCCAATAGCAATCAATCTAAGACTTTCGATGTTCCGCAGCGTTTGTCACGCAAACATTATGCACGTTTTCGTTTCTCCGAAGTACGCTCATCATACATCAAGTATTCGACTTTGCTGATTGCTCGGGTCTTCCTCGACTAGCAAATTATTTTGCTTCATCGACTGGGGAGCAAATTTGAATACACTTTCGCAGTGGAATCAATTGCTGAATTACTTGTAATTGTTTTGTTTGTACATATTTGCAACAAACAACGTATTTTCTTTACTATTCATCGTAAGTTGAAAGAGCAAACGATATAAAAAAATAAAATCTCGTTCTAATCAAAAATTTTTTCATGTTTTTTTTTGTTCTTTTCTGAAGTGACTATTCGCACTTAATTGAGAGTCACATTGGGGCTCTCAATGAGATTATGAAATTTAACTTTTTTATCGCCAGTGAGAAAAGTTCTTGTACGTCGGTTTTTTTTTCTTCAATATTATATTTCAAAAAACATCGCTTCAGTTTATAAAGAACCGCATCAGTTTTAATAATTTATGAACACTCAAATAAATTAGCCTTTGCGTGTTTTTTCTTCTTCAGCACAAAAAATTCAATTACTTATGTTCATCAAATATCCGAATTTTCAAGAGTACATTATTTATACGCCACATTATTCTCAACTGAACAAAAATATTTCGCTTCACGTGGAATCGTTCATTTAATATAACGGCTCAATTCCGATGACACTAGAGGAACATCTACGTTTCCCAATAGTGTAAAGTTCCCATGCTAACAATATTTTAGAATTTTGTATATAGTTGTAAACGCTATAATTATTGTG
This sequence comes from Trissolcus basalis, assembly GCA_025266255.1. NCBI lineage: Eukaryota > Metazoa > Arthropoda > Insecta > Hymenoptera > Scelionidae > Trissolcus > Trissolcus basalis. The sequence continues at coordinate 9,899 of JAAMPD010001193.1, read as the reverse complement.
CACTCCAATCTAATACAAGTTTTATGAATGAAATTGAATTTGAACAAGATCCATGCATTATTCGATTACCAAAATTAGATTTTCATAGTTTAGTATTACCAGAACAAATGTCAGAGCTTCACTGTAAGTCAATATTGAAAGTATAATGTAATATGACTTGATAAATTATTCCATTCATTTTTTACAAATTCGGTCTGACGAATTTTCACCTCACCGAGAAAAAATATGAGTTGCTACAACTATACAAAATCTAGTTCGTTTTTTGGTCGATTCTACTCGAACTAGTCAGGTTAACTCTAAAACTATAGTTAACGAAACCATACTTGACAGTTGAACGATCTGTATTTAGAGGTTACAGCGGTGACATTCGATTTGACATTAGACCTTCAAGCTTCACTTTTATTAAAAGAAAGAATTGTAATTCAAATTTATAAGAAAATAAATTGACAAATTTTTTTCTTTTGAAGTTTAAATTATTATTATTAATAAAAGAAACTGCAAGATACAGTTGATATATTTATTCAAAAGGCAAAAATTATGTACATTTTTTCATTTCAATCAAAATTATTTGACATATTAAATTAAAAAAATGAACATTTTATAAATGAATTTTAATCAAAGAAATTGTGCGTTGAGATTAGGCGAATGATGAAAAGTTTGATGCCCACGTCTTTCTCGTGAAAATGTTTGTGACGAGAACAGGCAATTGTTCTTGTCGAACGAAAAAATACGTTTGTTAGAATGTTCATAAATTTATAAAATATATTGTTTTACTAAAATTTTACATCGTAACAGCAATTTGAAATTTCGCTAAGTTATTCAAAAAGTATGATGTAGTTGTTGTAACTACATTCTATATTCAGTTTGACTATAAATGTGGAGTTGACCAAAAAACGAACTATAAAAATATAGTCAACTTCATGTAGTCGAACTGACTAGAAATCTAGTTGACATGACTAAAATTAGAGTTAACCTAACTAAAACCTGTCAATTATATTTTTATAGTCAGGTTGACTATTCAAATTTTTCTCGGTGTACAAATTGTGATAATATATTTCGCAAATGATTCCGAGGGTTTATCTTCCGGAACACTTTGCCAGGTGCAAATACGTCACGCGGGCCAAGTGTTCCAAACTCCCACACAAGAAAAAAAAAACAAGAAGTGTATGATAATGGGATTACATCAGATTTACATCCGTCTAAATATCATTTCCGCGATAATAATTCATGTTAACTTTGCGTTAAAAAGTTATCTCGGTTCATTCCGCGGAGCCCTCACAATCCCATCTATCTTTCTATCCGGTGACAATGAAAATCTCGAAAAAAAAAAAAAGGCAGAACGCCACAACAACGATAAAGCCCGATTGAAATTTTATTTAAAACTCTGATTATGTCGTTTAACCCAGTTGGGCGTTTTGACCGCGGACATTTGAAACGGCAATTCGTCCTTTTTGTTCCGGCTAATCCTTTTTTGCGGGCCGGTTAATACAAAGATATTCCAGCGGGCACATTTTCATGGATACCCAAATGCGCAAATTTGCGAGCTGAATGGCGCGAATAATACTTCGGCGGAATGAGACTAAGTGGAGCTAAGCAGTGGTGAACTGTGGATAATTATTCTAATGGATAATGAACGTTACTGCCGGACGAAATAAGACGCAAAAAAGCGTACGACGAAAAGAGCCTCCTGGGGTGGGGTTGAACAGCGAGGGAGGGGGGAGAGGGGGCAGAGGAAAAAGTTAATTAACTCTCTGGTAACGTTCGTTAAGGAAAATCTCCTTTGCGGAGGCGTACTCTCGTTCGCGTTCGGCCGTGGCTTTGTACGCGGATCAAGGATCCGTTAATTGGGTGATTGTATTAGAACTTTTTTTTTTATGCCGAGCCCAATGCAATCACGGGTGAAGGCAACGTCGCGAAGAGTAACGGCGGAATGTAGGACCCGAAAAGAGGCACCCCGCAGAAGACGATATTAAGACGGTCTTAGCGCCCGCCGGTTTCGCCGGGGTCGTAACCCCTTACGGCGCCGCGCGAGCTTTCGAAAACATTCGTTTCAATTATTCCTCTCGCGCTAATTACGATCGGAATTAAAAGTCTTTTCGAGATTACATCCGACGAGAATTTCGAACGTGGGCATTCTTGAAATGTTACTTTTTCATTTTCTCATAATTGAATCAAAATTACCATGAGAGAAATTATCGGAATCGGAGAGAGAGAATTCGACCAGCAATTGGGTCAAGAAATTTGAACTGATAGGAATCCTGTTACATGGCCAGATAGCCCGTAGTTTAGCCCTGACCCTCATAAGGTTTCCATAAAACTACCCCAATAACACAATCTTGATAATTTACAGATATACAGATAATATATGTCTCTATACCTATTATCTATATATTATTTATAAAATATCTAGATTGTTCCATTGGGCAAGTATACTGATAAACAAATTTATATTTTGTTTATACTACACTGACAAAAAAATAAATTTTTCAGTGGAAAATAAGTATTCGGTTTTTGGTATACTTTCGTCGAACTGATTCTTGACAATTTGATAATTTTGTGAAATCAAATATAAATTATAATTGTTTGAAACTGATCTGTTCACGCATAATCTATAGGATTTTATTTTGTTCATTTTGTAAAAAACATTTTAGCCTTAGAATTCTTGTCAAAACTGATGGACAAATAAAATTTTGCAATTTGTTTAATTTGATATACAGAGAAATATAGTGACGTCAATATTTATATATTTTTTAAGTTGGTTTCAGTGAGTTTTTTTATTCATATTTTTTTCGATCAAAGTTTTATTAATTTTATATTTAATTTGTAGTTGTATAAATTGCCGCTTTATAAATGATCGGAAAATATTATATATGTACGATTATATTTTGAATATAAAAAGATATTCTAAAATATATTTCTGTCTGTGTGGCGTGTTTTTCAAAAATTTTCAAAGTTATTATTACACTAATCTTTTATCAGTTTGACTTAAAAAAATTACTAGAGAATATTATTAAACTGAATATAGTTGTGATAACTGGAATTTAATCGTTATTATATTTCTAGTAACACTAACCAAAAAACGCGAAAAACAAAAAAAAAAAAATACAGAAGTAAATTTTACTCAGTGTACATAAAATTTATAAAAAGATGGAATAAGGACTATAGTTTAAACTATATTTTATTGTTTATAATTTTATCCGTGAAGATAAACAGGAACTGTTGTGAGATTAGAATAATATAAAGATCGACGAATAGAGAAGAGCGTGAATTGTTGGTGTTCATTGATCGGAAAATTTAAATCACCGTGGTGTGTATTTTGTGATTACGCTGGCCGTGGAAACTTTTACTTGAAAACTCAGGGTAAAACAATATCCGAGTTGTTAATCTTGATAAGTAGCAATTCGAGTATCAAAATTAGAAGTTAATGAAATGAAGATTAATCACAGAATCCAGAAACACGACATTTGCGGCGAAAGAAAAAGAAAAGAAGTGAAAACACGAAGCTTAATTTTTATGCACTGTAAGTAGCAATTCAAGTTACTTTGTTGCGTGATTTACTAGGGCCTGCAATCTTGAAACCGCGTGCTTGAAATACGTCCAACTCAATCTTATCCCCGAAATCTTTTTCTGCGATATAACAATCACAACGGTTTCAAATATAAACAACTGCAAACAATTTAGAATCGCTTTACACGTTCTTTTTACTTTTATTTTTCAGATCTACCGTTTCACTTTTGATCATTTTTTTCACTCCTTTCTTTCTTGACAGCTTTTGAACTGTCAAGAAATGGTCTTACAAATTGGATATCACAAATGTGAAACGCAGAATGAGATCAGTGAGCAATTTAATTGTTGAACAGTAACTCAACTATTTGATCAAAGATTTAAATATCTTGATGTTAATGTTTGCACATCTGTGACGTCAAGTATATATATATACTTCATTGTATTATGCCATCAGGGAGATGTAATGTGTTTCCATCACGAAAAATCAACAATACTATATTCGCAAACAAACATTCATATAAATAAACCTGAATGCACTTCTAGCTGGGAAATAAGTTTATATTTGTACAGTCAGTATATGTTGATTAATTAGATTCTGTATGTTAACTGACACGAAAATAACAAATTACAGCACCGGATAAAGAACGCACCCGAAAAAGGTTTTTGGAACTTGTCAACGTCAAAGGACATTTTTGCAAGTGTAAAATTTTGCACTTAGTATGAAGTGGAACAGAAAATTGATTACGAAATTGGATCCAGGTTAAAAATTTCGTTCAATTAAACCGTTTCGATAATTATGAACAAATCCTATCAAAACATATATTTCAGTATTAATTTTTGCCACGGGCCATGTGCAGCCGCACTCTATTTCAACAAATTTCATTCCTGTCGATTGTACAGCAAACAAATTCCGTAACAAAGCAATAATTCATCGCTCATATCACGTGTTACAATTTTTTTTATTCTAATTCCTTAACGTCACAAACACATCCAGTTTATACAAAAGCACAGGGGTAAAAAAACATGAAAAATGAAACGTAAATAAAATTTGCATCGGTCAAAACACACGCACGCATTTTTTATGCGCGTAAAACGTTTTATGTTCAGATAAATTCGTGTTCGCGATACGTGAAATACATTCACGGGGCCGAAAAAAATGCCTCTCTTTTAAATCCGAAACAAAATAACTAACAATAAAAAAATTGTACATCGACAACACCGTGGCATTTAGAGGCGCACAAAGTTGCGAAATAAAAAAATAGCCATTTTGGCGCTGTGGAGACCGGGAACACAAAAAAAAAAAAAAAAAAAAGAATTGAAATGAAAAAACGTCTAATTCTTCGGCCTCTATGAAACAAAAAAAGTGTGCGAAGGATTTCATTGGAAACTAGCACGATCTGTTTTATGGAAAAGTCCATTGAATTGATCTATGAAAAGAATGCAAACGGGAATCCCGGGAAAGTTAAACGCGCCGGAATAATGCAAAATTATGTACAGCCGCGCGTACCAAGAGCAGATCGACAAATGGAAACGTGAAAGACAAGCTGGCAATTGGACTGGCAAGCTGTGTCGCGCGAATCAGCGCCACTTGGCCCCCGTGCGTATCGATTGCCGAGCCATTGAAATTGAGAAGCCCGCGAGGAGCCCAATGGCTTCTGTTTTCACATGCTGCGTCACGCGGAAACCAAAGCCGCGCGCTTCCTTTTCGTTAATTGACGCGATGCAAAACTTGTGAATAATTCCCGCGAGAGCACAAAACAAGAAATCGCTCGCGGCGTTCTTTCTGCAACTTCTCTGCGTTCCTTTTTTCTTTTTTATTGCCCCCCTCATTCTTATACGTTTCATTGCACTCAAATTGCACAACTTTGATCAGCAAAAGTTCACCTTTTTAAAAACCTTGTGTTTTACACTTGTTTCCTCGCGGTGAAACTTCTCAAGTATCGATAAATATACCGTGGCCGCGCGCAAAAAGAGGGAACGAAAAAAAAGAAAAGAAAAAGGAAGGGAGAACTTGAGAACGCGCCGGAAATTAAAAGAACCGAGACAGAGAAGCGCTGTCTAAGAAAAATAAGAAGACGCATAAAGGGCGAAATTAATTACGCGTTGCGAATTTCTTCCGTTCGCTTTGATTTCGCAACTTGGATCCGGAAGCATTTGCGCTCGTCCCTGCGTGATACAGAGGGAACAGTTTCGTCAACTTTTGCCAACTCGCATGAACAAAATCCCCCCCCCCTTCCTCTTATTTTTTGCTACCATTTTTCTCTGTCTTATTATTTTGAAACGAGCGACGCTGCATCCAGTTAGTCGTCGCGATTTTGTAACTTGGTTTGCAAAGCGGATATTTCAGCGGGCACCGCAGTTTCATTCGGGATAGTTTGTGGCGCGCTGCGCACAGAACGAGTTTGCACGGGTTCACTGCTGGGGTTAGAGAGCCGAGTTGTACTTTCAATGAAGGCATGTAGTTGGGTTTCGCCGAGTGCAGGCTGAAAGCCAATTTTCAACGAAATAATTGCAAATCGCTGATACACTTCGGCAAGATTGCGTTTCTAGCTAAATTAATGCTTTTCACGAAACAATGATGCCTAGTCAGTTAATGGAGAATGGCTTTTTCTTTCGCCACTCATCACTTTGACTCATTTATCCCTCTCGTGCCTTCAGTTTGACCGAATTTCATTCTCGCCTTTTAATTGAAACATTTTCGTCGATTTATATTTCATCGTTCATAGAATTTTGCCAATTTGTATCTCATTTTTCATAGATGAGATTTAGAGATGCATTTTCTAAATCAAAACATCAAATATTTACCCAATTATTTTGAATCAAAAAATACAATATCTCACAGAGACATTTGTGAAGTACAATTTTTTTTAATTCGAACTTATTTATTCAATTAAATTTTTCTAAAAGATTGAAAAAAAATTTGATAATACATTTATGAATGGTATTTATTTATTTATTCTAATAACAATTTTATATTTTTATATACCTTTTTGGACAAAAAGTCATAAGATATCATAATCACGAATGTACTGCTATCAAAGGGAAATTTTTTTTCATTCTAAATCAAAACATCAAATATTTGCCAAATATTTTTGAATTCAAAAACATCCGACAGAAAAATGTTTGAAATACAAATATTTCCAAACTTTAATTAAAAACATTTCCAAATGTTGTGTTTTTTTTTGTTTTGGAAATATTCATTTAAATCAAATCCTCGTCGAAAAATTAAAAAAAAAACTTGATAAAAGTAATATGATATAATAAATATATAAATGTTATTTAGTTATTATATCGAAATAATAATTTAATATCTTTTGTACACCTTTTTAAACAAAATGCCAATAAGATTTCACAATCACGCTTATACTGGCTATCAAAGAAAAATTTCTTTCTACTCTGCTCGAGTGAAGAAAGAATATTGCAGATCTGACTTTCTTTTTAAAAAATCTTCCACGGTGCAATATACTACCCGAATATTCTAGGTAACATCGGTTCGTCCGGGTAACATGCCTTCTAAAGAGTGGTTCGTCATCAGTAACTTTTTGTGGATCCCTAAAGGCGTACAAGCTTAAAAGCGAACGATGTTTTCGGTCATATGTGTACACTCAGGAACAAAATAGCAAAATACAGATTACCTTACTTCGCATGCTGGCATTCAGCTTTTAATCGATTTCACTGTAATCATTTTAACTGTATTTTAAACTGTAAGTATATTATTTATGATGTTATGATATTAATGTAATATTTTGAAAATTTAACTATGCAGACATACTGAATTGTGATTTTGATTATGTAATGATATACGGTGTATAAATATCCAAAGAGTATTTTGTGTTAATTGATGTAATATAGGGGATTGAAAATTCAATTGAAAAATTAGTAAAATGTTGATGATTCAATTTATATTAGCTAATAATTGAAACGTTCTGAGATAAATAATTTGATAATCGTAAAATGCAATTATCTTACCACACGAGATGAATTTAAAATTTTCGAATTAAGAAAATTCCGATCACCCACAATAATTCAATTTTTTAAATAATCTGAATTCTTCAATGATATTTAAACCTACTATATCAGAATCAAGATTGTTAATTTGTAAGGGTTAATTGTGATTTTCAATTTATTTACAACAGTTTATTATATTGGTTAAAATACGTTAATAGGCTACTCTTATGAGTATGCACAAACCTTCAAATAAGAAAAGTCTTGTTTAAATGAACTTAATTCTATTAAATAACAACTTTGAAAAAGCCTGGAACTTTGTTAACCAAACTTTTTTACACATCTACATTTAATCATGAGTTATTTAAAGTAATTGCTTTTTTTAAGATGAAAACTTTTATGAACATGAAGAAAAAGGTTCAATCAATGACATTCAGTACAATATGCACCTTTTTCAATTAATTTGTTCATAAAATGTCACAATTGCCCCAGTTGACCCTAGAATGATAGCAAAATGTATCTTGTATCTAATAACACTTAGATATATTTTTTGATTTAAAATTAAATTTTTAACGCATAATTTTGATTAATGGCATTTTAAATCCTTTTACGATTTATATCTTCAACGAAAATTTGTTACCTTTTATTTGTTCAAGTATGTTCTTAATTTGAACGGTATACAAGGCTAAGCCTATTTCATTAAGCTGCTCGCGCGCAATAGAAATTATGGCGGAAAATAAGTGTCATTAGCGTAAAATAAGATACACTTTCAATAGTGACACTTTGCTCAATCTTATCGAACTTGTTTGTTCGTATATAAACGTTGTTGAAAATATTTGTGCTCTGTCGCACAATACGGACAAAGGGCGTTCAGCAGGTACGCTTCGTTACTGTGATCGTTGGAGTCGACCGAGAGAAAAAAATCTGACGTGACGCCGCACAAACGAATATGCCGAATAAACTGCCAATCCAATTTAGCTTACGTAGAAAATACTCTCGTTCATTTTTATGACTACTGATTCCGTTTACTTGTCCCTTTCTGTCCCTTCTTGTCTCATCCGCCGATCCAAATTTTTGTTCGACCTCGTTCACCCCCCTTCAATTTTTTTTCAACAGGCTTACCGCAGTAACGATAAAATAATACGTTAATGACAACCAGAGAAAACTCATTCGTTTTTTCATCCTGTCGCCAACAGCGATCTTTTTTTGTTCGTCCCTTCGTACTTGAAAGAAGATTTATTTTCTTGTTCTCATTTCTGCGGTCGCTTTATTATTGGTACAAAAATTCAGAATGAATAATGTCCAATTTATTTATTTCATATCTGTATTGTTTGAATGCATGCTGAAGCTGGTTATTGAGCTTAAGAAAATTCAATCGTAACAATTTTAACGATGATATTTTTCTATTTATTTCACTGCCGTGAACATCTCACAGATTCAGCCGATCAGAATTTTCTTTCAAAATAATTAGAATATCCCTTGAATCATTGCACGATCCAATTTTTCATGTTCTTTTCTTTCTTTAATTTCTTGAATGAGATTATTCGAACATTATTTTTTGGTTCATTGTTCTTCCGATTTGCTGGCAATCCAACTATGCATACTATTTGATCGTGTAATGTAAAATAAGTTCCTCCATTTCGATAAATATTTAAACGATTTTTAGCCCCGTTTTATAAGTGCAAGACTGTAACATACAAGAGCAAAATACATTCAATTTCACTGAATAAACGGAATTTCCGCTCATCGTTGAACTCGACGATTAAATGAACTTTTCTTATTAGACGACTTGCTGCAAGTCGAATAAATCAAAGTTTTATTGGTCTTCAGTGGCTATTTTTTTTCTCGCTATTTTTCAATGTTAGAACAGCTATCTCGATTGCCTCATATTAAATTAACAGTCAAATTTTTAAAGAATAAAAAAATTATTTACTATGTCACGTGAAATGAGAGATAAAAATCATAAGGTTTTTTAACTAGGGGAAGGGTCAGGATTGTTGTTTACGAAGAAAGTGGTAATGAAAAAGTCATGAGTATCCAAGACCGAGTACAAGTATTGAAACATCTTTATAGAACAAAAACAGCTGATGACCTTTCAGATTGAGATTTCGCTATAGCTAGGGAGACCAGAATGAGTACCGTTTTAAAGGGATAGAGCCACCATTCACTTGTCAGTTCAAAATTTATCAGTGAAGACCTGACAAAAGCATATGACCAAAACGATAGCTGAAGTAGAATAAAAAATTAAATTAAATATTGAATAATTCAATTAGCAATTGTCTTTTTATATATTACTAGGGAGCTCCGTTCGCTGCGCTCACTGCGCCCCCTGCGCGCTACGCGCGCCAACCCCGCATAAAGAATAAGAACATAAAAATTTTTAGATCAAATAATTAAGAAATTTGAAATTCTAAATAATAATATTTCTAACTCCGCATAGATTATTT
>JAAMPD010001192.1:45933-68241 GCA_025266255.1 Trissolcus basalis | reverse complement strand
ATTTTATTATATTTTATAAATTCATATTATCAGGTAATTTTGTATGAGATTTTATTTCGTATTCAGTGAGTTAATGATGAAAGAAACCTCGTCTTTTGACAGGGACGTGTTTTTTACAGTTGCTGGGAAAGGTAATAAAATGGGTGTATTGGAAAAAGCAAATGACGGACGAAATATCGATTCGCCACCGGAGCATATAAATAAGAAGAGTTTTGCTGCGTGCACACGCGTCACTGCCCACGCCATCATATCCCCTGTAGACGACGCGAACGAGACCGACTACTCCGGCATTTGCGTTACGTGGGCATGACACAGTGTGCGAACGGTATAAGGGAATGGGCTAAAGGTTTCCTATGGAGTTTTTTTTTTTCAAGAGAGGGAACGCCAGCTAGTGCGAGAGTATACTTTGGAGGCGGAAGCAACGAACAGAGAGCAGCAAAGGGATGGATTATCCTCGGGGATTTGAAACTGGGGAAAGTGTACTACGAACGAAACATCTCCCTCAAAAAGCATCCTCCTTACTCCTCCGTCCATTTCATATAGAGCCATACCTCTCCGCCGGCTCTCGTATCGATTCTACCGCAATCTTCTCGTGCGAATGTCGAGCGAGAAAAAGGGGTATTGTACGAAAAAAAAAAAATATATAGACGGAATAGCGAAGAAAGAGGAGAGTGGATGCAAATGAAAAAATATGAGAATTCCCAACTTCTTTGTTCACGATCCACCGAGTCAAATCAATACTGCCTTCTGACTTTTAAATTGTGCATGATTATCCTTTATATTTTATGCTTCGAATCGTTTTTCTTTCGCTCGCTTTTTTTTCGTTGTCCCTCTCTTTCGTGATGCTCGAAATTGCATTCGTGTATTTAAACTTGAATATTCTGCGAACATAAATTTTTGTATCCTTTAATCAGGCGGTTTTTATGTTTGAAGTTACAGGTTGGGTGATTGGGACAGTTTGGGTAAATGTGACGTTTGAATGTAGTTACAGTGGTTTTTGGTTTTTTGAGAATCAATTTGTGTCTGTATGATATCTGTGTATTAGTAGATCGTGCTATTGGGGAATTGTTTGAAAAAAAATTGAAAGAAAAAATAAGTTGAGTAAGTATTGTATTTTAAGTTAAAAAATTAAAATTAAATTTGAATGGAAAAGTCTTTATTGACTTTAGAAAAATAATTGAAAAAAGGGTTACATGTCACACTTACCCTGCTTGTCATAGTCATCCTAATAGGTCATAATATTTATATGGTGATTTTTTTTTAAATCAAACAAAATTGACAAATAAAATGAATGAAAAATAATAAATAATATAGATAACGAAGATGAATGAAATTTAGTTATCAAAATTACGAATCAATTAATTCACAAACAAAAATAAAAAATAAATAATAGAATATAAATGTTGATAAAATAATATAAAAAGTTTTAGCCTCAAATTAAATCAGACATTTGAACAAATGTAAACAATTTGAAATTTCAAAATTTATAAAATAACATTGTTGCCTTCAAATTTTAATTAATTTTTTTATAGACAAAATTTGCACTCTTATTGTTAAATAATGAGATTTTCAATAAATTAAATATTTTCAATTTAAACTAAACTCAAAAAACTCGAACTAATAAAATAATCTGTTTGAGCATTTTTAAACACTTGCCTGTCCTCTCCAATTCTAACATTTTCCACTTCCACCCAAGAACCACCTACAAACCAAAAACCCTGTCCAAAACCAAGACCCGAAAACGTTTTCCAACACTGACTCGTACGCAATTTTGTAACATCTAAAACAAGTAGGGTAGCAGTGCAAAAAAGTCTAATCCCCAGAACGATCTTGGAAGTTTATCGTAAATCTGCCAGTGACGTCGTTAATGAATCCTTAAACTCAAATTAAAACTTGGGAAACCGGCGTCATTCACCCGACAAAGACACAGCGAAAGAAAGAGAAAGAAAGATTCCACTCGATCTCTCGCGCAATGTAAAACTTTGCCACCGTTTACTTCCTCAGTGTCGTTTTTATCTTTTGTATTGCCGCCTAATTTCTAACTCGAAATTAAGTGTTGAAGCAATCCCATGAACCGTCGAGGAGAAAAAAAAGAAGTGTCCCCGTTAGAGCGAGACGGAGTAGCGGGAGCGGAAAACTTTTCCGTATATATTTGTCCCATCCGAGATGGCTTGAATCAACATAATGCGACGATAAATTAGACTCGGGTCCTGAACTGATGCGAAATTATCATATTTATGACGGTATTTGCAATACTTGAACATGTTGCGATTTTCCCTCGCTTTTCGAAGAGTCGCGGTGAGATGCGAGGAAAAAAAAGAAAGAAAGAACGAAAGAAAGAAAGGGCAAAAAAAAACGTCGCGTATAGTTATAGTCTTAGCCGAAGGTTCTCCCCTTCGCAGACGTTGCAAAGACCGCGGGAGGTGCCGTCGGGCGTTGGTTAGAAAGCAGGGGTGGCAAGGCGGGGGTGGGATTGTGTATTCAAGATAAACCATTCCCACCACCCAACTGTCACGTGTGCACCGACCATTTTGCTCGGAACATAATGCGACGCGAGTTGGAGAAAAAAATTATTTGCACAAAAGTAGGTATAGTCGTTCACATGAAAAAAAAAGGAGATCGGTTTTGAGTCTGATGTCGGCGGCACTTTTTCACTGGGCTATCACACTGGCAAAAAAAAGGCATACCGAACGGTCAGTCGTGTGGCGCGAAACTGACCGTTCACAGGGTGGATGCATCCGATGCAAGAGATGCATTCACTAACACAATCTGCAGGTCGCATGTGTGAAACGATATGCGCCAACGAAAAACGACCGGAGTTTAGGAGGGGTGGCCTCTGTTTGGACATGTCGAATGAAAACTCGTCCCTCTGCCCAGAACTGCATCCTGATCTTCTCTTTTACTTTCACCTTTTTCTTCGCTTTCAATTTTTTTTCCTTTTTTCACTTCAACTTCTCCGTTTTACATTTTTCGACACTTTTTTTTTCACTCACTAAACATGTCCTCGTTTGAACTCCTTCAAGTTTTATCGTGATCCTTTTCTTACTTTTTCCTTCTCTTTTTATCCTCTTCTTATTTTTACTTTTTTTGATTCTCAGTTTTTCTTTTTTTTTGTTCTACATATTTTCCCTTGTTTCACTTTACCTTTTTCTTTTTACATTTTGCGACAAAATTTTTATCATTCACTAAACATGTCCTGTTTTGAACTTCTTCAAGTTTCATATCCTGATCTTTTTATTTTTATCCTCTTCCTTTTTTCACTTTCTTTTGTTTTTATTGTTCTCTTTTTTTTCCTTTTGTCACTTTACCTTTTCTTTTTACATTTTTCGATAATTTTTTTTTTCACTCACTATAAACATGTCCTCGTTTGAACTTCTTCATCCTGATCCTATTCTTACTTTCTCCTTTTCGTTTTTTCTCTTCTCTTTTTTACTTTTTTTATTTTCATTTTGTTTTCATTCACTTTTTAGTTTAGTTTTTGTTTTGTTAAAATTTTTTACTTTACTACTGGACACTTTTTGATAAATTACTAATTCAATTTTCAAATTACAGAAAAGGTGATAGGAAAGTTCGCAAAATTGAGCTGGACGGCTAGACAGTCAGGCGATAACTAAGTCGAGGAAACGGATGGTGCATTGGAAAAAGTGCAGTTGCAACTTGGATGGGTCTGGACAGCCCCCACTTTAGAGTTGAACAAAAGGCCAGGACCATATACAAATAGCGCGTTTGAATAATGGCTGTACGCGATGCACCGTCGGGTCTCTCCACCTATGACATTGTTTCTTCGGGGCCCCTGTCGCGAGAGCAACGCTCTCGCACAACTCGCATGCATCTAAACAGATAGTTGTACACTGCACCATGGGCTTTTTTATACTATAATTGGCTTTGCCGTGGCTTTGTCGCATCATATTAGACCCGATATTAGCATACTCGCCTCGAGATCTTTTTCGTCACGCGCATAATCGAAGCCTGGGGAACGTGTAGCTTATAGGTAAAAATCCATCAGACGATGGATAAACCCACGTCAGCAGTCTCCAAACTTGCAAACTTTTTTTTTCGTACTCTGAAAATACAAATCAACATTGACATTTTGATATAACTGATCAAACTTGTTTAGTTTGTTTTAATATTATTTTTTGTTTTCGGTTTGTTTTTGTTTCGTTGATTATTGTGCTGCGAAAATTTGAAATCAATATTTTGGTCAAGCTGTGAGACTGGATGGAGGAACCGTGGAAACGTTATGGAAACGAAGCAATTTATCAATATTAGGTGATAATTTATTGTGACACGTGAAAAATAATGTCGGCGCTAAAACATATCCAGGTAGACCGTGCGGAGAGTGGAACGTTGTTTTAAATCAAGTTTTTTCTCACCTTGAAAGAGGGGTGCTTTTCATTATACTTTATGCAGATAGGATGCATGTTCGGGTCGTTCGGGATTACATCGCCTGCGACGGCTGCTCTTTTGCCTGGCGCTGCTAGTTATACACTTCTAATCCTATCGTTTGATAGAATTTTAACTAGAAATTTGCGTTTTACAATCAACCGATTGAATAATTTAAGTTGTTGCGATGCGAGTTTTTTTTTGTCACGTTCTGCATGCGCAATTGATTTCAATATTTTGATCGATACCTTTCAGAGCTAACTTTACAACATTTTTTTATTCAAGAAAGATTAAGAAAATCAAAATATTTCCTATCAATATCGAAAATTGAAGAAATTGCAGAAAAGTTACACTTTCAGTAGGTTAATAAGAATGTTTAGATTACAATTTTAGATTTTGATATACAATTTTGAGGATGTTTGTAAAAAGTGAATCAAACAACTTTTGGGGGTAGGGGAATATTTTTATTATCAAAAGCACAATTCAAAATTGAAATACATATGCAAAAACTTAGTTGTTAAAAACGATTCTTACGAATTGTTTTGAGCACACACGAAAAGACAAATGCAACTTGATAAGAAAATATAAATGTAGTTTGTGTGACACACAAAATTACAATTGACATTTTAGTCGTCTTCTTCCAGGTATATTAGACGAATGTCAAGTTCGGAATCCAAATTCTGACGCAATTCGTCAATGACGCTCGACTGGATGTAGTCAACGTTTTCTGGAGGACAATATTCATCGTCGCTGGACCTAAAAAAATCAAAATTTAGATCAAAAATATTGTCGGAAATTTTCAGATGTAAATATAAAAAAATCTTAAAACATATCAAAAATGAACAAAATGAAACTTGAAATAATAAAAAATAATAATGAAATAAAAAAACTAGAATGAAACAAAATAAAAAGTAAAAGCAATTTTGACAAAAATAACAGAAAAAGTTGGAGTAGTAATTGCGAGCGACATCCGACGGATTTTTGTTGCTTCACTTTCGCCTTGGTGTAAGGGTATATGAAAAGAAGAGAGGGAATATTCGAATCGTAAGATGGGTCGAATCGATAATTTCCACGGTGCCATGAAATGAATGAAAATAACTTCACTGTAAACTCGCGATCCTGCACCAGATGTCGCTAGGTACAAGAGATTTTTTGCAAAAATTTGCACATCATTTGTCATCACTTTATTCCTCAATATACTAAAAAACCAATAACTTTAAACATTTCTTTCTGAATTACTAATTTTTCAAGTTTTTATGAATTTAACTTCTATCTACCATTTTGTTAAATTACATTTGTAAAAAGATAAAAAAATTGATGTTACAAAAGTTGTTATCAGATTTTGTTTATTTTATAAAACGAAATTTAGGAATGATAAATTTTGTCTGAATTTGTTTGAAATTTCAGCGATGAAAATTTGCACGTGACAAGGTAGCTTGAAGTTGATTCATCGCAAGACGTGTATTTCCATCCTTCAATATCGTAAGCCATCTCGCGGTGAATCAGCAAAAGTTTGAATTACGATATTGCACACCCCTGAAGGGGCTTTCGCTTTTAAAAAAAGGTGGGGCTTGAGGGTGCCCCAACTGGCATGTGCCCACCCTCCGACAATCTGAAACACCCTTCGTCATCCCCTCTTTCCTAATATCCACGTCCTTTTCTAACTTCACATTCTAGGGACTTATGTGTTTCAATATTATAAGCTGAAATTGGATCAAAGGAACCGTATTCGCAGACATTTTAGATTAGAATGTATCATTCATCAATTCTCTCTTAAGTAAAATTTATTGAAGGGATGAGATTAGGCTTGATTAAGGAAACATAATATGTGAGTCAACTTGTCCACGTGGTTTATCCACGAGCTAAAATTTCTTTTCGATGAACAAAAATTATTTTGCGTTAAAGTGTTCAAAAAGTAATATTCATCACTGAAGTAATTTTAATATAAAAAACATAAGAAACAACAGGAAACTAACATTAAAAAACTGAAAACTTCGTGTATGCAATGTAATGTATCATCAATAAATAACACATTTTCTTGTCTTTTGAAATTAAAAAAAACAAACAAACAAAAATTTTAGTTTTTTATAAAAGTTTATAAATATGTACACATTGTTTGATGTGAAAAATAATTTTGCGAAAGATAAATTAACAAGAATACAAAACCTTAATAAACATGAAATTTTCCATATGATCAAAATGAAAATTCAATAAAAAATGTTTATTTTTTTTATTAATTACTTTCAAGTTGTTCATTATTTAGTAATGAAAATGCATTAAACTTTTGTCTTAACATTCAATAGAAGATCAAAGTTTTGATAACAAAAACACAATGTCAAAAAAATGAAATTAACCAGATTGAACTTTATAGACGTCAAAATTGAATAACAAAAATGATTAATAAAATTGATTTTTTTATTACAGAAGAACAACTTAATAAAAGTGATAAATAGGTAGGACCTCACCTGGCAATTGTAACCGAGACCGGAGTGGCAGGAAGAATTTGTAGAAATGATCTGAAAACGCCTCCGATGAAACGATCAAGATCAGTTGGTGATGTCACATGATGAGGCAGTTCGCTGTCATCGATGGTACATCCAGCATCATGAACAAGAAGCCAGTTGATCTCGCGGTCCGGATATGATTTTAACATTTCCGCCACGATTCCTCTCACAACTTCATATCTGAAACACAAAATAACATTTTTCAACCACCTAATATAAAATTTCACCTAAAATTAAATTTTTCAAACATATAATTCTCTAAGTCAATTAGATTGAAAACAAAAATTAGAAACTAAAAATGTAAGATTAAAATGATAAAATTTCGTTATATTGCAAAACGAGAATATTTTCATAAAAAAATTTGTGAAATTATTTTTGGAAAATTTGTTTTGTTCAAAGATTATCAAATTAGTATTTATGAAAATTATTGCAAGTCGTTTGTAAAATTTCTCTAAAATCGGTAAAACTGATGGTTCCATAAAAACAAAAAGTTGTCAAAAGAAGGGAAAAGTTGCAAAGTCAAGCAGAGGCAATTAAAATGATGATTAATTTTTTGTCTCCCGAATGGTTTGGATTCGAATATACGAATGTGCTACGTGAGCTCGTGATTGAACATCATGAGCGTCTAAAAAAAAACGATAAAGATTGAAAGAACCAGTTCAAGAGTTCGGCGTGTCATGTGACCAGTGGAACATCATCCGGTTCCCTTTATGTAACATTTTTTTTGCTTTTTTTTCTCGAGCGTGAAAACAATTGGAGGTCGTAAAGGAGCGGAAAGGTGGAGAGCTGAAGTAGACAGTGGAGCGCGCTGCGGCAGGAAACTAGCCGTGCAGCTTTGGCAAATAAGCGAATGCGATATATAACTGCGGACGTGGACAATAGCGCTGGAATGAAAAAACAGAGAGAAAAGGAACGCCGAGCGAGAGAGAGGCAGGAAGAAAAGCGAGATGAGAGAAAGGCCCCTCATTACCAGGGGCGCCCCTGGTGTATTTTTCGATAAGGGGGTTATATGCAAATGGGCACGTCTAGTCAAAGAAAAAAAAGGAAAAATGGCCCGATCTATAGGTGCAAGAATAATACTCTTTGGCAGAAGAAGAAAAGGTCCGGGGTAGGGGAGGGGGAGGGGGGCAAAGGAGCGCGGGATAAATGTAACGTAATCAGATGATCAATTATTAAAACCAGGCGCAAAAAACAACGAGGGTTGACATCCGACTGACAGAGTGTATGATGGGACCGTTCGTTGGAGCCCGTATCGCAGCCTTCGAGGGTTCTATATGCTCGTTCGTAATTTCAGACTAATGCCTGCGATTTCGCTTACGGATTTTTCATATCTCGTCGTTTTAATCTAATGGCGAAGTTAAAAGCCAGCTGATTCGGACTATCGGCTAACGAATTTTCCGCTGAGATGATTAATTATGAACGTGACAGTATGGGAGCGAAAGAACAACGCATTTTTTTTTGGTAACAATTTTACAGCGCAGTGTAGGGTGTGCAAGTGAAGTGCGAGAGTTAAGTGTAAAAAAAAATGAAACTTTTTGAAAAAGAACGTGTATGAAAATAGAACACGAAATGAATAGTTGAGGTGTGATGAAGAAATTGATGATAGAAAAAATGTAACGAATAAAATATGAATGAAGTAGTGAAAAATATAAGGATGTGGAAAAAGGACAATGGAATAATGAAATGGAAATGAAAGATACGACTTTTTGAAGAACGGTGTTGAATTGGTTTGATGGAATGCACCTGACATCGATTTTTCATTGATCAGACTAAATCGGCAATTTTGGTCAAAAATAAGATGTACCGGGTACAATAGACAGGTACCGATACCTGTTTTTTTGACACGTGCCTCCGAGGATACATGAAAGCTAGAATCGTGTTTACAGGTAGCTGGATGGGGTTGCACCGATGCAGGTATATCAGCCCATTTCGAGGGGTTATGAGTCAATCAATAGATATTCATCCCTATCGAACCGTCAACCTATTGACGATTTAGTGCATTCAATTGCACTCCGTTAGTCGCAGGTTGCACTGTTGACGATTTGATGCTGAAAATCACACTGCCATTACCGAAACTGTCTTCTTCCTCCTATTCCCCATCTCTGTCAACACATTTTTTCACTTAAAATTCCTAAATTGCAATTTTTAATTATAATCAATAATTTAAGTTCTTTTCATCAAAATGAAAAACATTTTTTAATTTGAAATAAATAACTAGAAAGTTAAAATTACAAGTTAATAGTTACAATTTTTGTGAGTAGAGAATTTTAAAAACTAGTAAATTTATAGTATAGAATAATTTTTAAATTTGAAACGTTGTTTTGTTGAGTATAATTTTGTAAGGGAATTTAAATATGAATCTGGAATCATAATTAAGTAAAAACATTTTTGAAAAAAAAATTTATATTGTATAATTTAAAATAAATAACTAAAATAAAAATTAATAGTTAAAATTGATTTTTAAAAAGTGGTAAACTTATAGTAGAAAATGATTCTAAAATTTGAAACGTTATTTTATTGCGTATAATGTTTTATTTAAATTTAAATATGAATTAGAAATAATTGTAATTTATTTGTGTTTCAGTTCGTCAAGACGAAA
The DNA here is from genome assembly GCA_025266255.1 of Trissolcus basalis. NCBI lineage: Eukaryota > Metazoa > Arthropoda > Insecta > Hymenoptera > Scelionidae > Trissolcus > Trissolcus basalis. The sequence goes on along the minus strand of JAAMPD010001192.1, from coordinate 58,755 downwards.
CTTGTCGGGTGGAGAAAGAGAGTCTGGGAAGAAAGTTCTCTCATAGATAATGCGTGCGCTCCCCTCGAGAAACGCGATCCAGGTGGGATGCAATTTCGTGGCCGCAATTAGCAGACCAGTTTTTGACGGATGAGCGTGAGTAAAAGCATGTTCCTTCTATTTGTAACCTGCGACAATGTCGCGCGACTGCATAACTTAGAGCAAAAAGAAAAAAGAAAAGGAAACCGGGCCGAGGTGTGCGAAGAAAAAGAAAAGGGTACGGGGGGCACACAGGGGTACCACATACGGCGTCAAAATTTGCATACCTTGCTCGCTCTTAATTAAATTACACTCCGTTCACACACCTCATTAAATATTCCTACCCAGTTCAACTTCGTTAAAATTTTCCATCTCTCTCATGCCGGCAATAACAAAAAAGAAAAAAAACAGAACCCAAACAATACGCAAAATATAACGTGCAAAATCAATTCTCAATTCAGAGAGAAAAACTGCAGAACGTCCATTTCCATAATACCATTGTAATAACCCAAGTATATTTACTGTGCATAATTCCATTACAATTTATACCAAGTGTACTTTCTCCTTCTCTCTTACTTTATTTCCGTTAGTTTTTTATTTTCCACTTCTTAAACAGAACTTCTTAAATGAAACTTTGAGATGTACATTTAGCGGACTCTTGAATTATGCCGAAGCAATTCATAAGATAACACAATTAGTTCCTCGAGTGCCAGTTTAATTTCCGGAATTCATTTAAACGAACAATGTTTATAATAACAGTCCGGCAGAAAGAGAAGGAAAGAGAAATCGGCGCTGAAAGAGAGGCGGACAATAAATCTCGAGCTGGGGCAGAAGAAAAAAAAAGGTACATTTCTTGGGCGAACTGCGAACAGATAGCCGCGACAATGTACCAGAAAAAATTTCGCCGAGAGAAATGGGAGAAATTAGCCGGAGTGCTTAAGCAAGTCGTAAGTTGTGCTTAAGGACATAATTAGTCTCGGATTGAAAATTGGCGCTGCGAGATCGGTTATAAATTAATGCAATTAGCTGCTTATGAAAAGGAGAGAGAGCTTTGGTTGAGTTCCAATTACGAGGCCGGGCCGCGCGCGATTCACCGAAATTCCGATTCAATCAACGCATTATTCCCGCTATGATTCCTTCCCGGTTTTTCCTTTCTTCGTTCTTGCTCGCGAGCGACGAAAACTTGTCGGTGCAAGCGTCGCACCTTTTAATATGCAAAGTGGTTGAGTACTCCCCATGGCGTCTCTTCTTATTACACGCATGATTTGCTTAAACTTATTATACACGCGCATTTTTTATGGCTCATCAAAAGAATTCTGTATCAAACAAAAACTTGTCGTCGTACCCTTAAGAAAGGACCTCTAAGGTCCAAACATGGTTCCGACATTCTTTTGCAGATGAAATCTGTGGATCGAATTTTTTGGAAAATTTGATCTCGCAGTGAAGTTCAATGTGGGATAAGAAAACAAATTGTTTTAGTTTCAAAATATTTCATAGATTTTTTTTCATAGATATGAAAAATTATATGTCAAGAAATTATGAAAAAAATTCAATTAAGGTTCAATTCTTTCAAAATTTGTCGAATTGAAGGAATTTTTTGCAGATAAAATCTTATGTATTCGATTCCTTCCTTCCAAAATTAAGTATTCGATTTCTTGTCTGATTATAAATATTAATAAATTAATATATTTTTTCGAAATCTAAGTTTTTTAGCAGAATAAACACCATTTTGGAAATAGTTTAGAATTTTTATTAATTTTTTAATTTCCATTAGACTAAGAAGTTGAGATGTATTTAAAAAGAATTATAAAATATAAAAATATATAATTTTAAATTCTTGTATATTGTACATTTTTGTATATAATACAAAAATGATAATTTTGTTAAGCAATTTCAAACGTTCCATTTTTATAACAATTTTTCTCATTTTCAGAGCCTAACTAGTGGTTTAACATTGGCTTCTGGGTGCATGCCGTTGATTCGATCAGCTTTATTAGATGGCAACGTGTGCGATTACGTGATCTCGCATGCATCCTGGAATAAATAAGCTGCGGAGCATGAAAAGGCCCAGTGTGAGAGCAAAGAATTTGTCTTTGCTCTCGTTGTGTTGTCAGACATCTAGGACTTCTTGGGGCGCGAGTATGCAAATCGTAAAACTGAAAGGGGTCTGATGAAACAGCGGCTCATTGCATCGTCTCACGACAAATGATTGTTATGCAATAATTAGATATGAGATACGTTTTCACGCATTCGTTTGCACATTTTAAAGTCTCTCCTCAACTGTTCCCAAACCTCGTTCAAAAAGCTCACCAACGACTTGATAAGATGATAAATCTCGTCACAAATCCCCCTTAAAATGATATCCCATCTGGTGGAAAACTGCGGAAAAAAAATTGGCAGAAAAAAAGTTGAGCGCAAAAAATGAATCTTTGTTTTTTTAGGTTAGTAACTTTAGAACCCTTTTGTGGATCATTCAAATCTGTTAGTGTAGTTTATTATGCGGGTCATTATAAATTCAGAAAAAATGACGTAAAATTAATAAATAAATCAGGAGGGACAAAGGTGGTACGTGAGCGCCAACTCCGGAACTAGAAAAAACGACACATTGTGATGCGTTGTATGCGTAAAGGGTCGCAGGACTAGAACAAAGGTGGACGATAAAAAGTGGGCATGAATCTGGGCCTGGCGGGATCAACGGTAGAGGGAGAGACTCATTCAGAGAAGAAACCCCCTTAGATACCTTTCGAAATTGTTCGCACGATCATTTAGTCGGCATCTTTTTCGCGGCAATCAAGACTCGCGAAACCAAACGTCTTATGGTTCATTTTCGTAACCTCAGTTCTCAGTTCAAACAACACACAGAAAATTGTGAATGAAGTGTCAATATCATGTGCTCAGTTCAAAAAATAAAAACACTCTTTTATTTGTTCACATGTGATTTTTATGGAAGTGCCCAGTTGATAACAACTTTTTTTTTAATTAAGTTTCTAATTACATTTTTTCGTTTAAAAATGAATTTTTTAATTTTTGAAATTGTTTGAAATTGTTTGAAATTATTTGATTGAGTTTGAAAACATGATTTAGAATTGGAGTTTGACTGGTGGGTGTGAAAGTAATTGTTATTTTAATTTTTCGAATAATTTTGCAAATGTGAAATTCGTGAAAAGTTTTATTTTGTTCAAACCAGTGAATTATTCCGGGTGACAAAGCATTTCCTTTCAAAATTGTCGAGTCCCCTTCTGTATGTTTTTCTGTTTTTTTCACTCGCCAATGAGGTCGTTGTTTTTACAGTAAACTCAACTTTGTCACAGTGACATGGCCCCATCCATTTTAATATTATTATTTCATTTTGGCCCGCTGATTCCCCGTCTGATCGTGGATCCAACTTTCTTAACGTCTTGATTAAAGTCGTTTTAAAATGTAAAAAGAAAAAAAAAAATAATAAAAACCACCCGAAAAAAATTCAAACAAAATAAAAGTCAAGTAACGTAAAAGCAAATACAAAATTGGTTAAAGTTGTAATTTTTTATGCGATTAAACAAGTTTTTTTTTTTGGTAGTTGAAGTGGAAAGAGGTTGGAAGGAATAAATGTATGAATAAATAAATATCAAAAATCCGTGACGCGGTGAATGGAAAAGTCGACGATGTATCAGCGCGGGAGATATTTTTTTGTGATAAGCAGAAAGGAAGAAGTCAGGGTAGGAGAGCGATGAAAGAGCGAAGGCGGTTGGGAAAAGCTGTCGCGAAACTCGAAAAACTCTGGGACCTTTCTGTCGGAGGAAATCGTTAGTCGCGACATGCAAATTCGTTTGAGAGCCCACCCCGGGTAAGAAAAACGGGAACCAAAGTGCGCGCCACAGCGAGGGTGACCACCGCTCCATCTTTTACATCTTAAGGCGACGATTTTTACTCTCGGCTTGCGATTTTAATACGCCTGGCATCGCGTCGTCTCTGCATGCGACGTCTGAGAGTGAAGTGTTCAGGTCATAAAGATAGAAGGATGAACAAAATAAAAAGGCCGCGGGTAATAACAAAACTTTCATGAGGTTTAGACGATGAAAATTTGGATTTTATGATCACACCGATATTTGAATACAAAAAATTGCTTTCAATAATTACTCGAATAAAAAAGTAAAGCAAAAAAATTGATATAATTTTATTGAGCTATTTTAAGATATATTTGTGTCTTTTTTGAGGAAAAATAAAATGTAAAATACTTTGTAGATTAAAAGTGCGAAATTTGGAAATGTAAAAAAGCGAATGTTATTGTGAACGATGGAAACAACATTTTAATGAATGAAATAAAATTAGTCAAAACGTAAGAAACATAAAAAATAAAAAATCTTTGTAGTCAAATCAAAATAAATAAAAATACAAATAAACACTCAGCAGAACAATGAACATATAATGTAAACGAAAAAATGACTATTAAAATATACAAAACATAAAATGTAAGGAAACGAAGAATATCAAAAATGAATGTCATTGTGAAAAAGAATTATTTATGTTTCTTTGAAATGTTGGAATACAAATTGAACTAAATAAATAAAATTAGAATGAAAAAAGTAGAATGTCAAAAAGTGAAATTGGAAATCAAATCAACATTTGATTTCAATTATAAAAAAAGTTTCAAAATATTTCACAGGAAGTTTCTCAAAGATGAAAATTTTTTTAAAGAAAAAAAAAAAATGATTGGGTTATTTGTATTAAATGTGCAGTCAAATTTATTAAAAAATGTTATCACAAAAATGTTGCTACAATTTTTGCAAAGATATGAGATTCGATAAGATCATAGGGGAATAATGTTGGAGAGTTGATTTTTTTTTTGATAATCGCGTCCCATCTTGAAAACTTTTTGATTCGTTTGAATTTCATCAGTAGGAATTTAAATACATTATGTGCAGTGGAGTTTGCCATGAAACGTCAATGCTGATTTGTTACAGGGATACGTAGGCCGCGTATCGCGTTTTTAATTACATCTCGAAAGCGGATTCAATCTCGGCTTACGCATCAGCAGTTCGGCCTCTCGTCTCTGTCTTGCGTCTCTCCTCTCATTTCATGTCGCTTTTAATAAAAAAATGTATCCTCCCCAATGTATAACATTATTAGGATCTTATATCTTTCAGACCAATAAAGAATTACTTTGTTATTAATTCCAATGTTTCCTTGTAAGCACGAAATGAAAGCTACTTTGCGCATTGCCAACATGCCACGAAACAAGTCGACGTAATGAACGAAATACTTCATCAAACATAAAAGGAGATATTTGTCAAGGATAAGCTCAAGTTCATTCAATTAGTTTTGTAACTTTTCAGTAACTCATTAAAGTTAAGTTAAAGGATGAATATGCGAATACAAGAAACTTTTTTTTATTGAATCATAATTGAAAAAATGAAAAGGAAATAAGATTTAATAATTAAATTAAGAACATTCTCTAGTCGTTTTTTGCGTTGAAAAAGTTTTACTTTTTTTGGGGCCTGTTGAAATATTTTTTATCACTAAAATGTATTTTATGTTGGTAGGAATAATTTTTTTTTTTCAAATAGTGTCAATCTTTTCTAGTCATTTTGAGAAAAGAAAAATTGAAAAGAAAAAATGAAATTTCGTCTCAAATTTGGACAAACAAAAAGAAAAAAAAATCCAAATTTGAAAAGACTACAAAAATGATCTTCTAAAAATAGTTTCTGAGATTTGACCGCGAAATCTGTTTTTAGAATTGGATGGTTTGGTTTTATGCCGGGACAAAAAAATCGAATTGCATGCGTAAACGAGCACGTAGGCAGAAAGCTCAGCAGCTGAAAAACGCAATTTCGCCGATATTATAGCCGAGGAAAGACGCCGAAATGAAGACGCATGACGTTGGCTTCGACTATTATTCAATCGGGCTGTGTTGCGCCTCGCATATGCGGGCGCATGCGTTCTTCTATAAATACATCTCTTTTTTTCGCAGGAGCTCCACCGAAGAAAGGCAGCAGGATTAAGCGGAGGCGGGGGACGTCGAACGGGGGAAAGGAAAAAGGCGGGAGTGGGTTATGGAGTAGCAAGCGGATGGCGGATAGCCGAGGGGGTCTCGCGGTAGGTGAAAGGCAGACGGAAAGGAAAACCAGGGGAAGGTTCAAGTCGACGAAGTGAGGGGGTTGCCACGGGCAACGCTAACGAGCTCCATGAGCGACGTCAGATAGGACAGCCACCCCATTTCTGCATACACATATTCATGGAAACTTGGTTACATAGAAACATCAGCACCTCCGTTTACCCTGCGAACAAAAGCGTTGGGATCATGTGTGACGCGCGAATCCTGCGGATACTCCTCTACCCTCAAAGAAACGTACACTCAGGGCTTATGTCGAATCATGAACAAATGATGAATAAATGAGGATCATCGCGCGATGACGAGTGCCTCCTCCACGCAATTCTAATTGGAACCCGAGGTGTTTCATCTTTAATTATCGTTTGTATTGTCGCGAGTCTTTTGTAGACGAGGGTTCAAAGATCAAAAATGTGCTTCATTTTACGACTGAAAAAACAGCTCGATGCACGTTTAATCAACACGCGTATTGTGATGATTATAAAAATATAATGCCCCTTCAATTGAACGCCACGTCTCGACAAGGTGACCTTTCGAATTTCAAAACAAGTTACTTAGGAAATGCAAACAGCGAGTTGGAAAATTTGAAAAATTTTGATTTGATTATGTTTCCGTTGTTTTTGGTGAATAGAATTAAATTGTAAACAATACTAGGCGAGGTTATGAAATGTAAACAAACCGAAATATGAATCTGTGGCTTGAAAATTTGGTAATGGATTGGTAAACATGAAATGTTATTGTGAAAAAGACAATTTAGAAGTGTTATGGTTTTTTTCAAATTAGTGGAATGTAAACTAAACCAACTGAACTAAAATGGAAAGTGAAAAAAAAATGTAAACAAAACAAGATCTTCTATCTGATCAAATGAAAATTGAAATTAATGCAACAATAAAAACAAACTAAAACAGCACTTTCATACGGAAACAAATATAATTTCAATTATATTAAAAAAATATATTATATAAATAAAATATAAACTCATATGTTTTATATATATTTCCGTTTATATTTTGAATATAAAGTAGGAAGATCTTTTATAAATTAAAGATAATTTTTTTACATTTTTATATTATATTATAATTTTAAAATATATTTTTCATTCAATAAGATTTAAACAAACTAAAATAAAAATTGTAAATAAACTATGTAAATAAAATAAATTTGAATGAAAATGAATAATGCAAAAAAACGAAGTACAAGTATGTGAATGATAAATAAAAAAGAAAAAACGTTGAAAAAAAAATAAAAACAATCAACTGAAATTATTTTAAATAAAAAATTGATGTAACGTTTATAATTAATAATAAAAGGGTAAAAACAGTGTTTGATATATTGAAATGATGAAATTCCACGGAAAAAGGAAATGTTTAACTACACAAAGATAATTATTAGGCCTCTCGTTAAAGTTAATGATTTAATCACACATTTTGTAGTCATTTATTTAAAAAACGTTCTTGCGTTTATCCTCACCTACGTGTAATTATGCACTTTAGAAACAGCAATTTATCTATATCGGAGAGTACGCTTCGCTCAACCGCTTTTAGTCTTTACTCGATTTCTGCTAGAGAATATGGCCGTCGGCATGGTAATCACGTAATCGAGTAATTAGTCCCGAACCTACGATAACAAGTTTGACCTGAACTAATATTTAGTTTCACCTGTATGCCATTAAACACAATTATCAATCAAAATGTTATTAATTTTCCAATGCAATTTTGATCACGATTAATGAATTTCATATTAAATGAAGAGAAACCAATTTCAAATTGGATGACTTTCTGTATCATTTCATTATTGAAACAAATATTGATGTATCGCAAATACGAATTTCGTTCATTTGATTTTTATCAACAATTTCAAATGACGTCATCAAAAAGTTTAATAATTCATTGAGCGTTACAAAAAAGAGAATTCTTTTGGATGAAAAATATGTAATTTTATGACACTGCCATTCGAGTTTTCTGCGTGTCTAGAATTTAATATTTTTGCATGCGTTCACGCAGAAATAAGAAAGTGGAGATAATATGGTACGAGATTGGCAAGCAGAAGACTATTTATTCCTATATTTTAATATAAGGACCGTATAACGATGCCTTGTAGGTCGTTTACTTCTACGCGATCGTCTCCTTTCACCCTCTATATCATGCTTCCATTTAATATATGGAACCTTTTAAAAATGTGAATTACAGTTCCATTATACATCATAATATTTACCAGCCAACGTAAGATATATCAATTTAAGACTAAAAATATTTCAAATTGATACAAAAAAATAATTTTCTAGATGAATTCATCACAAGAACAAAAAATATTAAGTGTAGAATATATTTCAATTTTGTGTTCTTTCATATTGACATAATATATTTATTTCGATAAAATTTATAAGTATTTTATATTTTATTCATATAACTTATTGCCTCTTTATAAATAATTTATAAATGATTACAAACGACTTATATTCAGAATATATAAGGATATATTTTAAATATATAAAATATACGTAAAATATACGTGTATTAAGTATATTTTAATTCTGTATCTTTCATATAGATATAATATATATATATATTTTTGATAAACTTCATTTAATTATTTTTTTATTTCATTTATATAACTTATTGCTGTATATAAACAATTTATAAATGAGTTATATGTAGAATATATATAGATATATTTTCAATATAGAAAATATATTTTCTTTTATTTTTGATATATTATGAAATTGTTTTTGTCCGTGTGGGAAGTGGAGTTTCAAATTTTAAATGAGTTTGTTGTTCTTTCATTGTGTATGTTTTTTTATATGATATTATAAAATTCGCCTCGGACATAATTAATGCATGTTTTGTATACTTTGATTTGAATGAGACGAGTTCGCCAGTGGAAGAAAAAAAAAGTTGGCGATCGAAAAAAGTTTTGCCTTTGAAAATCAACAGGAAATGACACAAGCTTGCCCGCGGGTCAACAACTGATCTTTGTCTTTATTTTTCTTCCTCCGTTCGTCTTCTTTATTATTATTGCTATTGTTATCTTAGCGCGCATCAGGACTGCATTCTCATTCCTTCTCCTTTCTACTTTTCATCGTACTTTCAATCTTTGATTGAAAAAATTTTCCTGGTATAACTAATTCAATCTTTTTTCACAATCTTATCTAAGCTATTGTTGTGTGCAAGAAAAAAAAATTTTTTAAGAAAATGTATTGATATAAATTTGCACTAAAAATATCCATTTTTCATTAAAAAATTTATTTACAAATTGAAAAATTATGAAATGAAATCCCACTGTCAAATTTTTCACTTGCAAATTTCATAATAAACAAATTTCATTCATTTCCAAATGACTTCAAATTATTGCATTGTCATGTTCATCATCATCATCATCATCATCAATTTTGCACTATTTTTTTTTTTTTTGATAAGAAAAGTATTTTTGATTGGAAATTAATAAAATTAAAAAAAAAGAGGGAAGATGAAGATACGAATATTAGACGCGTGAAGTTAAACAAAGTGAGGAAGTAGTTTTGCGATGAAAAATGTTGTAATATATGGATTCACATGGAAGATACAGAATGTTCGGCACAAAATAATCTTGTATGTCGGCTTATTGATCAGATCACGAGTCGTTTGAGTGTTCCTCCCCCACGGTGCCCCTTCTACTTCAGAGAAACGGGCCATTTTTATTCGTGCGTCGCTGATCTCCCACCCTCGTGAGTCGCTGCTTCTCCCTCGTCATGCCATCTCTTACACCCCCTTGGATACGTCACCACCATTGAAAAAGTTGCGACGCCATTTTTTGCCTCACGCACGGCCTACACGACGGAGCACATATCACATTTTCCAAGTACCTTGGTACCCTTGACATTACAGTTTGTTTCATTAATGACAACAGGCATCATATCCCATCAGCTTGAGCATATTGAGCAGAAACGACGGACCCAAGAAGACGAAAAACGTAAATCAACCCCTCGTCATGCCATCAGCAATCGATGTTCCGTTCCATCCTGGAGAAATATATTTCAACAAAATATGAACTCGCGCTTTTTTTTGGCCGAGGGACCTCGCGTTGACAAGCCCGGGTAATTTATTCAATAAGGACCTCATTAAAATTTCTCCCAGGTGGGTCTGCTTTTTGTTCGCTTGTTTTCAGAGATCTCAATGATGTCTCGCATAAACACCAACCATTAGATTTTTTCGGACTGGTGATTTTTCAATTACTACAATTTTAAGATTAATTTTCGTACCCAATTGTAATTATTTTAATCAATTTTAGTTACTACATATTACGGGTTGTTTTAAAAAAATAAACAAAACTTTTAAGAGACAAATTTTGGCACCATTTGATTGATTCTATAACCGATATTGGTTTTATCAATTTAAAAAATAATCACTGAAATTGTAAAAAGAAATTTAGTCGTCTTAATAAAAGAGTTATTTCTTCCAACGTTGGATATCGTAGTTATTTAAAAAAAAATTCTCAGACTTGTGACGATTCATTAAAATTCCGACTAATTTTGGTTCTTATTAATTTAAAAAATGATCACTAAAATTGTAAAAAGAAATTTAGTCGTCTTAAAAGAGTTATTTTTTCCAACGTTGATTATCGTATTTATTTTTAAAAACATCCGCAGAATTTTGACGACATGAATTTTCTCACTTTATTAGAATTCTGGCCAATTTTGGCTCTTATTAATTTTGTAAGAATACTGAAAAGAACAATTTTGTCACCTCATTTAAATTCATTTTACTTTTAGTTATTTCATTAATTCTGAATAAATTAACAGAATTTTATAAATTCTTTATAAATATTATTACAATATATAATATTTTACAATACAATATAAAGATATAAAGGTATATTACCATATTATTACCTTATCAAAATATGTCTCTTTCAATATTACTAACTTTACTGAAATTGGAAAACCTAAAAATTTGTTTGTAATTTTTATTGTTTGATTGAAAACGTATTTCTAGATTGAGAGTGTTGAATGAAAGGCAGGATGATATTAAGACGAAGGTTGAATGGACGAATTAAGGGTGATACAGAAGAAACGTTGGTTGGATCCGTATGAATTTAATGATAAAAAGCATGTTTGTATCGCAGGATAAGGACCTCGTGGAGTTGTCGTTTCGCGGCGACTCATTATGCGCGAGCATGTTACTCTCGACACTTTTATTTGGTCGACGGTTCGCGGTGTCGTTGAATGCGCCTCGCCTAGAGCCAGAGGAGGACGAAAAAGATGAGGGCAAAGGAATTCGCGTTGCCGCAGGAGCAAAGATGGGGTACAAGAGCGAGAGTTGGTTAAATAAGGAATAGAAATAAATAGGAAGGGAAGAAAAGAGCTCGTTAGGGGGTCTGCGCACAACTTTCTGAGTACCCAACTTCTATACCAAAGCCCTCCTTCTTTCTCCACTTCAATCCCTCGTCTGACTTTGCATTCCCATTCTTAACAATATTTTTTTCACGTTAATATTTATTCTATCCTTTTGGGTTGAAAAAGGTTGTACCACCGCGGACGGATCTCGAACCAATTCCGGCTGAAGAGAGCCGTAAATTGGATTTCGAAAACGTACTATTTTTTCGCGGTATCTGGGCAAAGGCTCTGGGATGTATATAAAAATCGCAACATGAATATAAATTAACAATTTGCCGAGGCCTCTTTTCAAGTTCAAACGAGGGACTTTAACCCATTATTCAACTTCTCTAATTGCTTTTTCATTCACTCCGCCAGAATCCGAGGGACATTTTTCTTACCATGATAATTGACCTGGCGGCAAGAATAAGGACAAAAAAAGGGTTAGCAGACTTGTTTGGGGTGAGTTCTTTCCGGAACTTCGCCGCGAAGGATTAAGCGGGCTTTTCTGCCTGGTTACAGCGAAACACTCGCTTATTTTCTGCCGAGGGTTACGTCACAGCCAAGGAGCCAGTTACGAGCAATTGCGCGGCCTTCTGCATCATTGCATCCTTTTCTCCGGCCGAGGATGATACCAGTCTCCTTATCGCCCCACCGTCCAATTGCTGAAAATGACGCAATTAACCGAATCTACTCCATCTTATCAGCGTGCTCCTCTAACCGTGATATAAATCTCGAGTTTATTCGAGCCAAGACAATGTGCTTTACAACCACTTTCTCTAGCGCGCGATCTCTCTCTCTCTCTCTCACTTTATTTCTCTCTTGGGCTTCATTATTTATCCGTTCCGGAAATTTTTGCCCTGCTTAATTTTACCGCTAAATACCCGTGGAGTTTCCGCACTCGCTCCGAAATGGTTACGCTAAGTGTCCCGATTTGTGTCGATTAGTCATTTGTACTGAGCCAAATTTAGAAATTTTTAATTGTTCCGGTTGTGATTATTATTTTTAATAGGATAATTACAACAATATTTGATTAAAACTTTTATTAAACTTTTTGAGGTGAAAATAATACAAGTTGATCAAATTATTTATGGAATTATTATTTGAATGGAATAAGAATTTAAAGACATCCAGTAAGATTTGAAAAAATTATTTGAAGAGACAAATTTTATTATTCTCATTATAACGATTAAAGATTTTCTTTGAAAATTATAGAAGTTAAAATAATATAATAGAAATTATTAAATAATATTATTTGCAAAATAATTTTTTAACGTGAGTAATATTTTGACATCTAATATTATGTTTAAAAGTATTGAACAAAAACACTCCATTTGCAAAATACATTGTTATGATTTTCACTCTT
>JAAMPD010001192.1:28293-45916 GCA_025266255.1 Trissolcus basalis | reverse complement strand
TACAACCCTGGCGATGCGTCACAAGCCAACGCTTACGCAATGTTGGTACGACGTTGTCAAACAATGTCGATACGACTTTACCAACGTTGTGCCAACGTCGTTACGACTGTAATTTTCTGCCTGGGCACTAACATTTCAATAATTATGATTTTAATTAATTTTTATTATTTTTTCATTCAGTTTCATCGTTTTTATAATTAAAAATTAAATTTCCTTAATTTTTGTAAGAATATTTATCAAAAAAAAAAAGAAAAAGAAACTCTTTTTTACACCAATAAGATATTTTTTGGTATCAAAAAGATAAAACTCAAGATTTCATCTGAACAAAACAAACAAATAAGCAAATTTGAAAACCAAAGTTTTGTAAACATACCGCTCGGATTTCTCCCCTTCGAATCCCTGCAAACTGCGGTTCTCCTGTAGATAGTTGAAGAGTTGCATCAGCTCGGTGACCTGACTCTGTCGCGCCTCGGTTACCTCCTTCAAAATCTGCAATAAACGAGACCGAAAGAAGTAAGAAAGAAAAAAACGAGTTGATTTCAATTTTTCAAGCTTAATCTCTCTTGCGAGGTTGGAATAAATTGTTGATACGAGGAATTTGCGGAAAAATGTGTGCGAGGCCGAATTTGGTTTGGCGCTTAAATAGATCCCAGCGACGAGATTAAAAAAGAAATTCTATTTGATAGTTCGATACCGACGCTTTTATATCAGCAACCGGCGAAAACTGCGCGAAGTGCTTTTTGGCTGCGAGCTATAAGTTCCATATCAAGAAATAAACTCAAATTTATGAAACTGTTATCGGGAATGTGTCGCAACGAAGTTTAATGGAAAATAAACTTATGTATAATCTGGTGCATGCAAAACGCTCTCTACGAAATTTAACGCTTGATTCAGTATCAAAAATGTCGTCAAAGTTGAAATATATTTTGTAGTGATAAAAAAAAAAAAAAAAGAAAATCTTCGAGGAGGAGAATACATAAATAAACAGAGGAGATGATGTAAATGAGATTGCAAATTTTGCACTACACCGCGGATCACAAAATTTGCAAATAAAAAAAAGTATGAAAAAAAAAAGAAGAAGAAAAGGAGGAGGAAGAGGAGAGGAATTAAAAAATCGTCGAAATGAGGCGAGGCGAATTCTTACGCTTGGATACAAAAAGTGTTCGTATAACCGATGCATGTAAGTCATCGCGTCGCGTGTTCGCGAAAATAAACTCTCGGTTTCCCGATAAGTGGTTATTTGCTCGCACAAGTGGCTCGCTGTCTGAGCGAGCACATCGGAAGTGGTTTTCGCGTGTAATATTATCGAGTTATCGGGAGTATGATAGACCGGGATAGGACGGGAAACTTGGAGGAGAATGAAGCCCGATTTGAGGGCAGAGAGAAAAGGAAGTGCTTGATCGAACAGAATATGCATACGTATATCAAATGAGAGATGAAGACGGGGACAGGCCGGGCAGGTGCGCGGGAGGGGGAGCAGCAAAAACCGACCGAGTAATACGCGAGAGTAATACACAATGTACATCTCCAGGGTGATTATGCGGTATCGAAGATTTTGACGAATAATGCCGTGGAGCCGTTTTAATAATGCCCGCATTATTGGGCACGAAATTTCCATGTTCCGCGGAGCTGAATGGCCGAGGCTCGTGGACCGAGAATAAGTTTGGCGCGCGCAGCTAAAGTCTATTTCTGCGCGAATTTTCGTTATGCATTTAGGTCGAACGCAAAGAAAAATGAACGCCGAGTGGGTATCTTGAAATCGGCTGATGGCTTTTCTAAAAGTTTTATACAAATTTTAGTCATTTTCAATGGAGGAATATTTTGACGAAATTTGGATTTCGATTTTTGGTATCATTTTTTTAGAATTTCACTCATTCGAGTGTTACAGAATATAGTGTTCTGAGAAAATTTGCTGGAGTTTGAAATTTTTGCAAAAATTTTAGTCACTTATAATAGTGTAGATAATATAGATTGTTTTTAAATTGAAAATAATAATTAATTTTTGGCAATTTTATTTTATAATTTAACTAATTCGAGTGTTTTTCGAAATTTTTGATTTGATAAATTTGATTCAATTGAAATTCGAATTCAAATAATTTTCTGAAAAAAAATGTATAATGTTTTAAATTTATTTCTACATGCTTTTTATGATATTTTATTTTCAATATTCCAAATATCATTAATTTCAATCAGGCGTTTTCTTTTTCTGAAAAAAAAATTTTTTTATATGAAGATAAACTTTTTCAGATGCGTGAAATCAGCTGTAACAAATTGTAGCGGTAATTAATAGCTAATTTCTAAATTTCTTATAGGTCAATCTTGGAAAAATTTTTCACCGTCCGAAAAATTCTTTCACGCCATGGAAATAGGATGATTCGACGTGCAATATTCTGAGCCAGCTATAGCACGGTCGATTAAGTTGCAATACTTTTGTCATTTGGTATCGCCCAATGCCGCGAATGAATAAAATCTATTTTCCGCATCGAGAAATGCGCGTGGCGACGTTTGACTAATGTGCGAAGAATGTGCAAATATCGAATCAGGAAATTATGCGCGGGTAATTAAATTGAAGGCACAAATGGGAGGCGATTTTTTGTGCCGCGCTATAAGCCGTTTCTATAAATCAGCATATCGCTGAGTTTGTGAAATGCACACGTGATACCAGCTGTAACATTCTTGATGCTATTGTATGTGTGTCAGGAACTTTATCAGCAGTGTAACTTTGAATTACTCTCGCACGCAACGCATATTTATGTGTGTACCTGTTACGACGTACTTATTACCTGACGATTCTATAGCTTTGTTTATCTTAAGAGCAAATTGTCACTGTCAAATTTATTAAAAAAAGAAAGTTTTTTTTCAAATCATTTCAAAAATATATTTTTTTTTCAAAATAAAATTTATTTAAAAACAAAAATCATATTTCACCATGAAAAATAAAAAGATATAAACAAATACAAGGAGTAAAATAAAAAAATCAAATTGACAATATGTAATTTGCTCGTATTTGTTAAGGCGGTATGAACATTTAGGTTTGTTTACAAAAATGAGTCGGGGTCTAGAAGTAATACAATTATTTATATATAACAAGTTGAATTAAATAAACTTTATTAAAATTTATTTCAAGTTCATTTAATTTAAATAAACTTTGAAAAGCTTAACTCATTTACTCTCTAAGTTCAGAATTCTATTTAATTGTTTTATAATAATTATCCAATGTATCAATTAGAAAACATTTTTAAAATACATAAAATTTTATTAAAATTCAATATTCTTCTCAAGTAAACTTAAATTAATCGAGTTCTATATATAAAATATAAATATATATTATATAAAAAGTCCAATATTTTCAAATTTCGTCAAAATATCTTAAGATGGTATGAAGAATCAGTTTGTTTACAAAAATGAATCAGGATCTGGTAGTAATACAATAATTATTTTTATTAAAAAATATCTTTTTTATTAAAGAATATCTTGATATATTTTGTTTAAGAAAAACAATTTTTATATCAACTCCTGACCACGATTCATTTTTATAAACAAATTAACTTTTCATACCACCTTTAACTGTGCTGTGATGAAAAGTAAATATTTTTCCTTTTTCCTTTTTACTTTTTTTCATTTTAGTACCTTTTCTTGTGTTAAACAAACGTTAATGAAAGTGGTAAGAATTGTTGGTAAAAATGGTAGCCGGTTGATTTTTGTTACAGCGGGACAAACAATGTGCAATCAACGCGGCCCATAATTTTAGTACTTAACACGAATCAAACGTCTTTATCAACGGTATGGTGCTCGCGGACACAATTGGCGCTGGTTATTTTTCTTCTCCCATTTTCTGCCAGCCTTTTTTTCTCACCTCGTCGAGCGCGCGATAAATTAATAATGCATTAGCGTTACATAAAACGGGCACGATAAAGAAATGAAAGCTGATTGCAAAGTTATTTCGCTGGTGCTTGGCAATCGAACGATTGACCACCTACACTTCCCACGCAAAGCGACCAAGCTTAGCTGATTCTATTTCAAAACAATTATGCATTCTTCGCGACGCCACGGCTCTCCCACGCTTGCTTTATCACCTTGTCGCGAGAGAGGCCTTAATAGTCACTGTTTAACTCTTTTCGATAATTCCACCGATCCTTTGACATTTCCATGCCAAGTCGATGATAAAACGCTCGCTCTCAAAAGGCGGTTAACATTTTAATTGTGGCTGTTGGGTAAAGACTCGGCTGTGAAATGCTTCGAATTCCGCGATAGCCGTGATATGCGAGCCGAGGCGAGGTTTTCTGGAAGAATTGACGAGAGTTATTTTCATATGAGTTGAAAAAAACAGAGACAGGGGGAGAATCAGGATATTCGCGACTTACAATCGACCAAACTATTTCACTCTTCTCAAAAAATTTTTGGCGTGGAAAGATTTATTTCTTTCGACTGAATATTGTTCCTCTTGAGTGATAATAAAATAAAACAGTTTTATCAAATTCATTATCCATTCTGAAGTTATTCATATAAACATTATATAAATATTTACATAATGATATAATTCATTTATATAAAATTATATCCCACACAAACAAAAATATATTGCAAACATTATTTTACGTTTATTTTTTATATTTAAAATATATCTTTCTTTCTTCTATATATAAATTAACTTTAAATTATTTGTATAAAGCGACAATATAATTATATGAATAATATATGTAATATACACAGATTTTATTGATATTTGATATAACTTATATCTTTGACATTTATACAACTTGATAACTTATAAAACTAACTATATAATCTTCCTATAATTTATATAAAAATAGATAATTCAAATATATTTGCACGTATATTTGGTTCTCTGTGGGATATAATATAATTTATGTTAATATAATACATTGAAAAATTCGAAGTCAAAATTTTGAATTGATAAATTGTGATACTGACTGATTTTTGAAAATTAATAACATTTGAAAAAAGTATATTCTAAAACAAAATCTACAGAGGCGAAAAAAAAAAACAATTTTGCACGCCGTTGCGCAATGCAAGGCAATAAAAATTTCGTCGCAGCAATGAATGCACGCTACCGATACAATGAGATCTGATCGATGTTGCAAAATGTCTGCAGATGCGAGAGAGTAAAAGCAACTGACGAGCAGAAAATCCAAGTCTGATTGTTAAATCTGTTACAAAATAGGGGCGCTAAATAATTGATCGTTTATCTCAATGAAACGGTTGGAAGATGCAAAACACCGCGTTCGGAAGGGGGAATTATTGTTTATTATTAATAATTAATGAGTTTGAAAATCAATTTGCATGTTTTCGCCCTGATGAAAGGTGTTCGAGGCGGTGATGAAATTTGCTGATTTATTTGTATTGGAAGTCGATGAAAACCGATGAGAAATAAATCAATCGGCATTTTTGCCTCGCTGTCTTTATTTTCTTACACTCGAGTCGAATAATGGTGGAGGTTGTCGAAGGTTATGTCTGTTCTTTTTTTTTTTTATTCTTCAGTCGATCTTCGTACAATACCTAATAATAAGATTGATGAAATATTCGCAACCTGCACCTCACCTACGACGTTTTTGAATTGTTCCCGCAGCGCGATTATGCAAATAACTATTCACTTAGAACAACGTTGCTGAAGAACTGACATTAATTAGGAAAAATCATCCATCAATCTTACCCCTCGTGACCAGTCATTACCAACAGAAAAGAATTGCAAAGAACGGTGAAAATGATTGTCTTAAATTAAGATGATTTTTACAGGCACTATAATGTTTTCAAAAATTAACTTTAAACAAAAAATTCAAAGCTGATTGTCGTAATTTTAAGAACATTTTTTTACATTTTATTCAAAAGAGTAAATGTCTCACATTGAAAAAAAGTTTAGGCCGTACAGGCATATGTATGTCTGTGGTAGGTAAATTGTATAGCTGAATTTTTGACAGAAATACAAATGTGCTTCTGACAGACATATGGTTATGTCTAACTCAGTATTTCTATAAGATGAGATGAAGAAATGTCTGATTCAAATTTTATGTCCAAGTAAGATTTCAAATTATTGTTTTATCATATATAAAAATAAGACAAACATTTCAAATAATTTTATACAATTTTTAAGGTAATGTTGTCAATTTTTTTCTCGTGTTTCAATGAACTTTTCTTTAAAAAATTTAGTTTCAATTCGTCAGTTCTTCAATTTTTTCTATTTATTCGTCAACTTCATTTTTCTAGTAATGAATATGAATTGAAGGATGAAAATTTCTTGAATTTTTCGACCAAACCCAGAGAAATTCACTGTCCAGGCAACGCGTGACGGAAAAAAGTAAAATTGATAAAAGAGAAACTGCTGAGGTTTGTTCATTCTGTGGAAAAAGTGCATGTCGCGCGCAACCGTTTTATGATGTAACTTGGGTTTCTTTTGCAGTCACCATCGGCGGAGAGACGTCTTCGGGCGGTCCAGTTGGATCCCGATTATGGTTCCCTCGGTGCTACGCTCGGGAGCATATGGTTTTTGTTGTCATATATTTATCGCAGTACGAGCCTACTTGTGAAACAGCAACTACTTAATTACAGCGTCGTTCGTCATTATTTTGCTAACCGGTGGCTCGATCCATATTTATGCGTCGAGTGATGCAACTACGTGCGGTTGCAGCTACAGCTTGTGCCGTGCACCTGGTTCTTGGCGGTCAGATAATGCGTGCAAGTTTTAGCATAATTCGAGGTCGCGGCCTTAAAGTTCCACCAAGATTCCTAATACGTAAAGCGTTACCGCTCAACATACCATATTTCGAGCGCCCATATTACAACTAAATGCGCCACAAAATGCGGATACCTACGCATCGAAGTCATATCTTTACGATCATTAAGTATCGCGCGCACTTGCCACTTATTTTATACTTAGAAAGAGACCTTTTCAAGGTCGTCATTATGAGTGTTATTTCGTTCTCGATTCTAAATTATCTTTCAGACGCTAATCGAACATTGAGCAAAAAGCATTTTGTTCAAGGAATTTTGAAGGATTTCCAGATAAAAAAAAAAACCGATGGGTGAAAAAATCAACGAAAATTGTGCTGAGTAATTTTATGATAAAATGACTGACATGTTCAGGATCATATTAGCATAGTTTTTTTGTCAGGGGCTGAGAATGTTTTTGTTTTGGTTTGATTATGTTGATGAACAGAAGAATCCATTTTAAAAATTTACTGAAAACAAATCTTGAAACAAATTTTTGGATCATTTAATCTATCAAAACAATCAAATCAAAAATATTTTTGGTTCAAAAATTCTAAGTTTGAATTCCAAATTTTCAAATAGTTCAACAGTAAAAAATTTGAATACAAAAATGATAAATAGTTTTTTTGATTACAATATTTTTCTATGTGGATTTTCAAATCATAACTGAAATATTAATAATTTCAATTTACAGCCTGAGGAGATATAATTTTTCGAATGAAAAAAAGGAAAAAAAAAGAAGTGGAACGCTTATGAGTTATGATAAGTCTCATTCCACTCAATAGTCGAGACATTTTTAATTCAATTACCAATCAAGCGACAATAAAAACTTGGCTGGGCGAACAAAAAAGTTGGCAAGTTTCTAACTTGAGGCCATACGTTTTGAATTTCATCTTTCACATCTTCCACATCTACATTTCAGGTCACTTTTTGTATTCAAACAATTTTTAATTGCGTTGACGCAATTTTGCAGAGGTGTTCTTCTTGCGAGTTTATCGACGCGGATTCAGCGCATCGGGAGCTCGACGCCTTGTACATGAAAACTGATATTCACACTTGATCAAATTACAAGTCGGTTCATCGGTTATGAGCAGAAGCTGAACTCGCGAGCACCAGTCGACACGCGGAATTGGCATGGAGTTTATAATGCATCGGGAGTGTAACATATATCTGTTATCCATTGCACTGTATATTTTTGCAACCGTTTGAAATAAATGGCGCAAGGATAAACGGTCGCTTATAACAAAGATGCTACAATTCTGGGAGGTACTATTGCTTTTGTAATTTTAAATTATGAGAAAAACATTTTTTCTTCTTCAAATTTTCAAATAAAATAAATCAAAATGTTTTCATTATTCCTTTACAGACGAAAATATATTCTAAAAATATAGAAAATATATTTTTTGTATATAGAATATATTTTCAGCAATATGAATGATAAAATATATACCAAATACATTTGGTTTATATTTTTTTTATAAATTTCATTATAAAAAGTAAGAAAATATAATATGGAATGTATTTTTCATATAAAAAATTTATAAAAAGGGACAATCAGGTATAAAAAATAAAATATATAAATCGAAAATAATTTATATTTCTCAATTAACATTATTTGGAAAAAAGATAATTTTTGCAGGTCTTTATGATTTAGCAAAAATTGATTACAAAATTTTCCTAGAAAATTCATCCGAGTTATTGTGATAATGAAAGAGAGAAAAAAAAAAGTTGATTGATTTTTCATACGAGATTGGCAAGCGATGAAAAATCAGTTGGAAAATTGTATTGCGATGACATAGATGAGTGATAAGACGGATGCGCGGATCAGCGTTTTCATTTGCCTTTGCATTGATGCGATCGCGGATGGTACATTGGCTCGTACGTGAATTTGCATCGCTCTATACGATTATTAGACATCATAATCGGACAAAGTTCGCGTGCATGCTTGAATCAATCACTCGTTCTCGGATTACAATTAGCCGTAAGCGTTCATCCCGGAATAAAACGTATCATTTCGCGTCGCTGCTCGGATCGTTTGAGTTTTTTTCTCTTCTTTTTTTTCGCTTGCGTCACATTTTTATACCTGTTGCTCACGTTTTTTAATCAGCGCATGAGTAGGTGAGCTTCTTGTAATCAACTTTTTTTTCGCGTGGGAAGCTAAAATGTAATATAAATTGACAAAAAAGAGAACAAGAAAAAAATCAGAATAAAAATAAAGACCATTGAAGAATATTAAGAATAAAAATAAAAAAAATAAAATAAAATAAAAGTCTTATCCTTTTCTTGTTCTTTTATCATTTACCGTAATTCTTTTTTTTTTTTAATAATAAATGAATCAAGAAATGTTGAAAAAATCAACATTAATGTAGAGTGAAAGACAAAAAAAATTGATGATGAAATCTTGAGATTTCACATATGTGAAATTGTTTATGTTTAGAAATATTTGTCGGGCGTTGTTTAATAATCCGGCTGTCATGACAAATCCCCTTTGTCATGGGAGGAGTAAATTCGACGAGATGTTGCTGCGAGGGCCATCCACTGTTTCGTATTTACGTGATGTTAAATAGTGTTTATAATTCAAAATAAACGACGTGTAACTCTCCAAGACGCAGACTTATGGTTTGTTTAGGTCAGTGTTTCCAGCTAGCACGGAAATAGTTTTCTCGGTGTTTATTTCTGAATCAGATATACGCGCCCGATGCACAATTTCCTCCGGCTGTGTTTATGCTCGCAGGATGACAGAAATTTCAGAAAGTTACATGCATGACAATAACTTAGCGAATCATCAAAAAATCCACGGGAACAAAATTTGAATTATAAATCAAAAACAAAAAAGAATAAAACAAATAATAAAAATTTACCTATTTAAAAATTACAAATTTTTTTACCAACAATTAATTTTATTATTTCAGAAGATACAATTAACATTTTATTATTTTCAGATAAAATAAAAAAGGAAAAAAAACAAGATGAGATAATTTTTTTAAAAACTCCAAATTGTTGAACATTCGAGGAGATCTAGAACAAAAAGTGTTTAGAAAGCACTTTTGCAAAAATTACACGTATGTTGGAATCAACGTCGGAATTTATTAAAATAGCGGCGAATTTATGGGAAAATTGTTCGGTGCATTTTAATTGGCGCTCATAAACATCTGATGAGGACGTGAAAAGAAAAATTTTGCCGCATGAAAAGTCAGCGGTTTTTCAGGGAAAATTGAAACGGATCTGATTGGGTTGGATCTGCGCGTTATAAGTTTTTCCGCGCTGCCCCATTAATACTTTGTAAATCAATCTTGGCCGGAGCCGGTTCCGTGCGTACCTATACTTACACACAGGCGTTTCGCCTTTAACGTCGCGATTACGCGCGCGGCTAGTTGGGCCTCCCTGTAATAATAGCTTGTGAACCGAGCATAATTACTACCCTCTATGTGGAAATGGCCATTCTCACTCGAGATAATTTATCACAATCCCACGATTAATGAGCGATAAGTCGCTGCTACGCTTTTGTTCTCCACGCACAGGCACCTAGATTTGCTCTTCTTTTGAAAGCCAACTGTAAAAATCTCCCGGACAAATGTTTTTATACTCCATTTAATGCTAATGAGTCGTGGCAATTGTTTATACTTAATTTTATTACATTGGAAAGTCTCTCCGAAGCGGGACTTCGAAGCAATTTAAATGGTTCTTAATTTCACGGCCTCTCGGGTGGAGAAAAAATAGCGAATTAAGTGAATAATTTAATTTTTATCGCCTGTCGATTTTTCTTCTCTTGGTCTGTGAACTTTTAAATGCATGGAAACAATATTTTTTTGAAAGTTCGTTTCTGATAGAGGCTTCTCTTTGTTTCAGATGGCCGGAAATTTCTCGCCGAGAAAAGAGAAAGGGTGAGTCGATATTTTGCATTGCAATTTTCATTTCAAGTGCGAATTAACGACAGCTTATGCGATATAATGTGTGCATTTTGTGTAATGAGGAATGGCCACGCGCATTTTTGCGCAATTCTTTTGGGTTCTTTGTCGTGACGATGGATAATAACTTAATCGACTTTTATGCGTTTTATTTCTCATGTGCGATGTAAATGTGCAACTGGAAATGTCCTCAAGCCATGTGAACTGTAAAAAACCGTTTACAAAAAGTGGTCGTTTTGAAGCTTCAGACTGAAGTTCTGAGTCAGTTTGAAACAAAGAACAAAATTCATTCGGACAAAAAAGTGAATTCAATTTTATTCAAGTTTTGATAAAATCAAAATAAAATGCCATTGTTCAAAAAATTTCGAATGTAAACAAATAATTTTTTTTTTAATTCACTTTTGATATTCACTTTCATTTTAATTTAAAATGCTTTGAATACAATTCCATTCAAATTCCGAAAAATCAAATAAATAACAAATGGAATTCCAAAAATGTAAATAAAGCATTCTACTTAGAAAATGGCTAAAATTTAACTTATGTTTTTCAAAATGTAATGGGTCAGAAATAGAAACCAGATATTTTCTAAAAATTTTGAATGTAATCAAAGTATTTCACCTCGAAATATTTTTCAAAAATATCTCTTATCAGAAATCAAATTTTATTTGAATTTTGATATATACATCAAAACCAAATACAGCTAATTCCGGAAATGTAGAATGTAAACAAAACATCTGTATGCTATGTTTTTTCAGGAGACACGGTAGTGTCTCTGGCCGAGTACGAAAAAAAATGAGTGGCACTACTACCGTGTATACTTTTCCGGAGACAACGATAAGCGATTTTCAGCCTATCAAAACTCCTATAAGAAACATTCCCAGCAGGTAAATGGTGTGCTCTCTGGAAACGTGCCGCGGAGCTGACGAAAAATAAAAAAAAATTTTCGGATACGACGTTTTTTAAAGGAGTTATGAGAGGTTGAAAATCGACTTTTTTCAATGAAAATGTTCTACGTGCGGTTTTATGAAAACAAAGCGTGACGTCATCAATGAAATTGAAATCGATACCTTGATGACGTCATTGATAATAATTATGACTGTTCACACCTACGCTGTCATACCTGCGCAGTGACACCTAGGCAGGACACTTGGCATTCAGACCTGTGTACTGACACCCGCGCAATGACAGTTGAGCAGTGACACCTGCGCAGTGAGAGTTGCGCAATGACACTTGAGCAGTGATATCTGCCCAGTGACAGTTGCGCTGGACAGTTGCAAGTACCTAAAAGTATTTTTCCAAGTCGAACAAATATTTATCATAACATAATTATAAGCATTTATATGGAAATATCTTACTACTTAATTGATGAGCATCATTATTAGTTACGATAATATCAGTTTATATGACTCGACTTACAATTTGTACTTGACCAAAGTCAATTTTTATATCACAGCATTATATGTTTTAATGTTTAAGAACTTTTTTTTCATACATACAGACCATCAAAGTCTTCAAGAAGTCGAAAAACGTCGTAATTAGCCATTAGTATATTCCATTTCAATTCTGTTTTGTGTCGTTAAAAATATTTTACTGTTTTGAAACAATTTTAATGTTAAAATGTATTGAATAATTTTTTATTGAGTTTAATTTATTTTTTATTGAATAATTTTTCGAAGAACATTTAATGTTATGCAAAGGAGAAATACAACTACGATTGTTTCCCTAAAAAATTTACGGAACATTAAGGCTAAACAAAAAAAGGATGACCATGCAGATGATTTAAAAGAATTTTTGGATCGTCTTATTGAGAGATATAGTAAACAGTTTTGAATTAATAATACCTTTTTTTTAAATAACGTTAATTATATAACGGTTTTTATATTTTGCAGAAGCTGCAGTAGTCATCGCAGTTGATGAACAAGGAAACTTCAAAGGATTGTTTTTTTGTACACGGGAAATGAAAAAAACCTTTGAAGCTTGGGGAGAAATTGTTTTTCTTAATGGGACTTAAAAATCCTTTCAACGGACCTTACTCTCATGGTTTTTGTAACGGAAGATTCTCGTACAAGAACAGAGATCGTTGGTATTGCACTATTAGCTCAAGAAGACCGTCCGACAATAGAATGGTTAGCTAGATGTTTCCAAGAAGCTCACTTGAAACATTTCAGTAACATGCGATGCATGATGGCCGACAAAGATCTCTTGGAAAGAGATGTTTTAAAAGAACTGTACAATGTTCCAATATACATTTGTCGATATCATGTCTTGAAGACCTTCGGCCGTTACATTGCTCAATATTCCTTGAACAGTACTGAAAAACAGGATTTGTTGGGAATTCTCCAGACTATGACGTACAGTAAGTCAGAAAGACATTATCAACATTTGTACAAGAAATTATGTGCATTTTTGACAAAGAGAAGGGATCCTAGATTGATCAAGCTGAAGGCTTATTTTAATTCGAATTGACACACTATTCGAAGTGAGTGGGTTGCATTCAGCATGAATACATGTAACTTTTTCAATTTTACTAACAATAGGTTCGAATCGATAAACGCACATATTAAGTCAGTCGTCAAGAAAAGGAGTTCGTTGCTCACATTTTTGACTGACTTTTTCGTCTTCATTACGTCACATAACAAAGAGAGCGACAAAAAAACATCGGATGCTCTTCTGAAGATACCAGTCAATTTAGTGGTTCCTGATGGCTTAGAGGAGTATGCTACGTTACTGATACCAGAAATTTACACAAAATTGGAGAACGAATCAGCTTAACCAACATAAAACAAAAGCGTTTCCATAATCTTAAAGATATGTTGGAATACGAGGAGGTAATTTATATATGCGAAACTGCACCTGACCAACAAGCACGCTCGGAAGCAAACAAAGGGTAAATCTATACTGTGGGTTCTTGAAAATAATTTAAGACTCCAAACCTCTCAAGTTCACAAATGAATATTTATTTACAATTATTTGAGTTTTGTTACACTTTCACTTTGATCGCGACGGATAAACTTTTCTTACGCCTCTAATCGCTTGGTCGTCTAATCTTATCTAATCTTGCTCGTTTCCAAAAACCGACCCCGTGCGCTAGGGGCAAATCTCCGGCGTTGTTAAATTTTGTAACTCCCACCCCAAGTAGCAGCCCGGTTGCCAAATTCACCACAATACTGATATAATATTTTCTCATGTATGTCTGTCTGTCACTTCGTAACTTCGGAATAACAGGTTTCGAACGCAATTCAATGCCTCAGAGGCATAATTTTTTTGGTCTTCTGATGGTTTTAAATTTGAAAAATTTTTTAAAACTTAAACAAAATTGTGCAAACAAACAATTTTACATCAGGTTTTTTCAAACTTCCTATACAAAACGAGTATTTACAACCGAATGTTCTCATATTTCAGTGGAAAACCTCTTCCTGCTGACTATTGCAAAGTAGAGTATAAGGATTGGGGTACAGTTTTTCCCTAAAAGTTTTTCCCTGGTCACTTTTTTTTCCCTACCTTTTTTCCCCCGGTTTTTCCTTCCCCCTGTATTATTTTTCATCAAATAAAAAAACTAGTAGAGTTTCAGTTATTTATCGTTCTACAGCCGAATAATGTAGCCTATATTTTTCAAATATCCCAACAAGTTATTTTCTTCTTTGTAAGTTTCGTATTCATCCACAATATTCGTTATCCTTTTCTCCATTCTTCTTTGCTACGTTGTTTTCAACAGAATCATATACATTCCACAGTTCTATAGGATAACGCGCTGCAACTACTCTTCAGCGTCCCCTATCAGGCTTTCCCCTCACATAGTTAACCTAGTAGAAAGAAGAAATTAGTAGTTTTAAGTAATTGTAATTGTGGTAGTTGTAATAGTAGTAGTAACTTCGAAATAGTCGCAAATGACTTCAAAATCAGATGGAACTTATTCCGCGAATTCGTTGAAGCAATCTTCTACGTCTTCAACTGGAACAAATGCCAGAGCTGCCAACATTTGAAGGGATATCTTTATGCTGCGGTCATTTTCATCTTCATATTGTTTTTCATTCCTTCCATCTGTATTCTTCGGTACAACGACTGTTTTAGATGGAAGAAACATGCTTTCAAGGTGGAACGGAGAAGTTCTTTACAAGAATTTAGAATTGCGAAAGAAGTTCGAAATCAGTTAGGACAAATTGTGGGTGCGATGTTAGTCCAATGCGTTCAGCTGCACTCAGAACCGCCCGGATGATCTTTGAGTAAGCAGATGATTCTTTGCTGGTCAGTAACGCGTACACAAACAGAAAAGCAATTTCTTCTTTAATCCCGTCGATTACTTGGCGAACAGTACCAAGAATGGCGAAAACTTGGGTAAACATGGCTGGTGCAGCGTCGAATGTACCATCGACAAACCATGTTCGAGCTCTCATTAGATTCCTTATGTTTTCTTCCGTACCGAAAACGATTACTCGTTCTCCTTCCTCCTGTATAACATAGCTGTCGTACAGCAAAAACAACGAACCTATATACAGATTAAATGAAAATATAAATAATAGAAAATTAGAAGATAAGATGATAGAAGATGACGAAGATACCGCTAGCAGTGTACTTGAATTTATCGGGAATCTCTTTTAGATCTTGCAACGATACAGGATTAGTTGGTAGGTTCTTCAGCCGTTCGCGCGTAACCATTTTTCGGAGATTGTGCCGACTGGACAGTTGGCTAAGAATTTCAGAGGGGACTTCAGACAGATCATCCCTTAGCACCTGCGCAGGTGGAGCTTCTGGTCTATTCGCTGCATGTTCCGGAACTTACAAACCCACTTGGTGATTCCCTTTGATTCGGAATGACGATAATATAGGAAACCACCAATGCGGAGCATGAATCCTGTTCTGCTTTTAATTAGTTCAATCACATAATTTTGTTCATCTTCACTGTCACTCATTTTGCTTAAAATTTTGCTTAAAATTACACAAAAAACCGGCTCTTTAACTTAAAATTTTGACTGACAGATAAACAGGATAGACAACTGACAGATAAACAGTTTGACAGTTGACATTTGATATTTGGAATCATTCATTTTTCAAATTTTTTTAGGGAAAATAGGGAAAATAATAAGTAGGGAAAAACTGATCGGGGAAAAACTTTTAGGGAAAAAGTGACCTCCTACCGAGTATAAGGTTTATGCTGGAAAGGTGAGAGGAGAATACGGGCAAGTTAACAACGAAATCGGACTGCGAATCACTTCGCTAATGGATATCCACAATTGCATCAAGAATGAAGAAGAAAAAGGAGATAAAGTGGAAGAAGAAGAAGTTGGAGTTGGAGTTGGAGAAAGTGACAGAGTTCTAGAAACGACAACAGTATCATCGAATAAAGGCGATTCCCCAACACCGACTGAAGTAGGAAGAAAAGGAGAAGGTGATGGACTAGAAGTAAAAGGAGTCGAAGAAACAGGTGGAGAAAGTGAGAGAGTTCTAGAAACGACAACAGTATCGTCGTATGATGGCGATTCCGCAACAGCAATAGAACTAGCAAGAGGCGGAGAAGGTGATGGACCAAAAGTAAATGGAGACGAAGAATCGGGTGGAACTGACATTAAGAGGCAGAAAGCAGAAAAAAATTGATAACAATGAGGAAGAGGTGGGTATTTATATTATTAATTAAGATGATAGTCAGTGTTAATAGATGAAAAGGAAATAGGTTTGAAATTTTGAATTTAAGAATAAAAAAAAAAATTAATGTTATGTCGGACGATTAACAAAAGGAAAAAGTTAGTGTTATAAAGTTATAAAAGAAAGGTGTTGTAAACAAATATAATTAAATAAATGAATAAAAACAAACGTCGATCCGTGAGTATACTTGGATTAATGAAAATAAGAGAAAATTAGGATAAAATGATAAAGTTGACTGGATTTGAATCCAGGGACCACTGGTGGTGGATGCTTATTGGAAAGCTATAGTTGAACTCAAACTAACATTTTTCGAGCAACAACAGTCAGTCAATCTCGTTTTGTTTTTCTCACACGTGTGGAGACATCATGAATGCCATCTTTGTTGCACCTATACGACTGACATATCACTTTAACAATGCTTTTGGCGCACGACTGTGTAGTGAAGATAATTTAACGATGTTTTTCTTCATTTGCATGCAATGATAACAAAAAAATAATCGAAGATTATTTTTAAAAAATAAATATTTTTGAAAAAAGTAATAACAATCACTCTGCAAAGTTTGAAAAAAAACATCGTCTCTATCGTTAACCATTTTTTCTTAAAAAAATCAATGCTTGAATAAATTTTTTGTAATAAACAAATTTCGAGAGATAGAAGCGGACTGCCCGAAGGGCGCGCTTTACTCCCCTAGTTGATAAGAAAAATGGCAAATTTGTCAATAAAATACAAATTTCCTTCCAGTTACAGTTTTTTTAAATTTAACGATTTTGTTTAAAAAAAGTTGTTGAAAGTACCCTTGGAAATATTTTTTTAAAAAATAATGAATTTTGACTTTTAAGATAAGGGAAAATCTTTGTCAAAACCGTCAATAAAAAATCGGTGGTTAAAAAATCTTACAAATGATTACATTTTCGAATTCGGCATAAAAAATAAATGAGAAAAAAATTTTTTGGGGATTTTTTTCAATCGTTGTTTTATGAGTAAAATACTAATTCTTATTTCGTAATTTTAGGTCGATTTTCCGGTAGCATTGCATTCAGCTACTTCAAACTCAAACTTTTTACATAGATTTTCAACTTACATTTTTGAAACATGTTCCACTAATACAAACTATTTAAAAATTGCATGTTAAAATATTTTCAAGGTCACAACAAGGTCATAACGAGCAAAAATGTGTGAAAACATTCAAAAATTAAGGGGGAATATACACTAAACAAGGTGATATTTTCACCTAAGTTCAACGCACTATTCTGAAAGTTATAATCAATCAATTTTATTAAAAAAATATACATTGTATTGAGCAAAATTTAAAAAATATTTTATGTTGCTATAACATAAAAAATTGTTA
>JAAMPD010001192.1:0-28276 GCA_025266255.1 Trissolcus basalis | reverse complement strand
AGATGATACTTAAAAGTTGGATGAATAACATTTTTCAGTCATTCAAATAATTTTACTGATTTAATCTATGAATTTTTAATGATCTGTCACAGTAATTGTAAGCTTATTTTGGTAATTTAATTTTTACCGTGACAGTACAGTAAATTGTAATACACGAATATATTAATTTTTATCGCTAATTCCTTTTGATTCCGTTTTACCGTGTATCACGGTAATTTTTTTTAGTGATTTTAACAGTAATATTTAATATATTTTTCTCTCAGTGTATAACATGTTTTTTCTCGGTGTAATTTTGGTTAATTTTAAGGGCCCCATTCAACTATGGGGTGAGTGTGACACAACGAATTTTGCATTAACAAAATTATTATCTATAGTATTTTGTTCATGTATCAATTTTATACATCTTCACTTTCAATTTCGTGCTCCTATGGAAAATTTAGTTTCAGTTGCAAAGTTATTTCCACTGTCACATTCACCCCAAAGTGTCACAATGACACGTACTGCTCCTACAATAACAAAACAAAACAGTACAAAATTAAGGATGATTGTGATACTATCATCTCAATTTTTTTTCCTCTTTCGAATATTTTAATTTGTTATTTGTTTGAATCTTATAACATATTGTATTTTTTATTTTAATAAATAATTTTAGTTGTACAGAATACATGTTTGAGGAACAGAATTATATTTTGACACATTTTGATATGTGTCACACGTGTTGCACATCTGACCACATTTGTACGTCACATCGACGTTCGTTTTTGTCCCCACGTATAAAACTCTTGGACCAATTTGCACGATTACAAAAGTCCCTGCGAAATTGTTTTATAAGTGTTTGAATCTGGTTCGATACAAATTGAATTGTTCACTTTCGAACAAATTTTCCAATTCAAATTTCAACATTCGTTTTGTAACAGACGTCTGATGGTTGCGATTCATCATTGTCAGAAATCCGAAAGTGATAAATCAGTAACGAAATATCACCGCTGATGCATCAACTATTTCGAAATCTGACTGGTGTTATTGTGTCTTCGCGTAGATCTGCGTGGCGACGAAAAAAAAAGCAACAATTTCGTTTTTCATCCTTTTCCCAACGTGGGATACTTTATTACGTTAGCAATCAGGGGATAGACACTTGTAGTCGCCTTCAGACTGAAGAACCGCGGGATTTATTATTTTGAACGAGGTCGATGGCTCTGATAAACAAAAAAATATGACGCGCCGGCACAAACCGTCAGTCACAACGCCGATGCTCCTCAACCGAAGATTTTTTTTCAGAACGAAATAAATCAGCTGAGTTTAATCGAGTGCCAATCTGGTTTGACAATCGTCTTTGCGTAACGTGGTGTACATCGGGCTCTGCAACTCTTTCTTTTTTTACTTATTATTTTTTTCGTTTTCGTTCGTTTTTCATCCGAGATAAAACTCTCATTATGTACAGTCGTGACATTTGGAAATGTTTATTAAACAAAAGATATTTGATATCCGGGAGTGGAATTACTTTGGCTTTGGACAAAAATAACATACACAAGCTGCAAACATGATTTCTGCGATTGTCACGTAATGCTTAGTATCCAATTAAACATTGGATCTAATTACGACGGTGCCACATAGTTATTGAAAATAATGGACCGCTTAATTAACATACTGCGCCATTAAACTTATAATTGCAGGTAGTCAATATTTCTAATACGAATGAATATTTGAATTTACCCACCTCGGCGATCGCATATTTGTATGCTTGCTTCCATTACAGAAATTACAAGCATTAATTATAATATCCTATCTTGTTTCGGATGCGAATTTACATTAAACTCGCGTACATATTGCTAGTGATAATCGTTAGTTTTCATTCTGATAAACGAAATTTATTTAAAATATCCAAAAAGAACAAAAAATAAACGACGATCCTCAAGCCCAGATAAAATAATTTGTTATATATATACATGACTGTCATGTATGTTTTACATAAAAAACATTCGTTACGAAATTTGTTGTTTTTTTTTTAATAACAAAATTTAATGCGAAAATGATTGCAGTTGGGAAATTAAAAATAATGGAAGACTAAATTGAAAACATGAATTTGAGAGCGAACCGAATGAGTTTCCTATGAATATACGATATTTTGTATGCGCAAAAACACAAGTTTCATTATTGAATTACAAATTGGTGTCATAAATTGACAAAAGCCATTCCGTCAAAACGATTCCATTAGCCAACCGTTATTAATATTACGTCACTGATTGTACCTAACTTACATAAACAATTTTTACGTTCGACGTGGACGCGGCTTTCAGTTGCAATCGTCGGACAGGCATCGGAACATGAATAAAATCGTACAATCATAGGTCTGAAATCTTGCGTTTTTGTCACTCAGATCGCGCGCCCATTAAACTAACCGATTTCCAATCCAAAACCTGTTGCAATCAGTCCGACAAATTCTCATTGCAAAAGTATAACTCTATTCATTTAATACGTCTTGTAAAAATTTTTACAACTCATTTATTGCACACTCAGATAGACGTTCCAGTGCGCTTTTTAACGACCGAGTAATTATTAATTGCCCGACGAATAAAACCATTTTTTTCTCCCGGTCAGAAAAAGCGCCCGTGAGCGGACATTTTTAACTATTTATCTATCTCGTTTTTTTTTTTTTTTCATATCAAATTATCGCGATGAGTCACGGGTGACTATTTTTTTCGTTCCGTTTTGTGTTTTATTTATTTTCTTCCACCGATTATTATTCTTTCGAAATAAAACGTATCTCCGTAAACGCCCTCCGACTGCGCTGTCTCTGCTTCCCGCCTGGCGTTGATAGAAATTACAACGAGAAATTAGAGTTGTTCGATGACGACGATGCCTCTCGAATCACGTTTATAAATTGCTCTCTGTGTTGGCATATTTTTCCCCCGTCGTATAGTAGGATATAAAAAAAAAGTCTCGCGTTACGGAGATTCTTTGTAACGAATCAAATTTACATTTTTATTGATTCGCCGCTGATTTGTGTGCTTATTCAAATTAAATGATTCAGGTATCGGCTGATTTACAAAACGATCTTTTACGTTTCTTGATATTTTTAAACATTGCCTTTTTTTTCTCTACCTGATACGTTGCAAATGACAAGTTTTGTTTGGACAAATATTGGTTGTGCAATTCGAAAATATACGTTACATAAATGTCAACATGTATTATGTATAACCGTTTCTGTAATTTATATCTATATTTTTTTGTAAACATGTCATGTGTGACTATATCTATGGGTATATGTCATATATGATCATATACAGTTGTGTCATACGTAACAAAATTTTCATATATGGTTAGATCTGTTAATATATATTTTCTATTTTTTTTTCGTTTTATTTTATATATCAAAATGTTTCTTTTTCATAACAGAGTTGCACTATCGCGCTAAACAATTGGTTCAAACGAATAGGGCGCGCGCCAGCAAAAGATCAGGTCACAGCTCAGGAAGTCAATAAAGCATCAGTACAACTCTTGAACGGTCAGCAACTATCATACCGTGAGTCTTTACAAGAAGCGCTGTTAATCTCTGTCATGCACCATAAATCGCTGCGCACCTTCGATATCAACTAGGTCTATTTGTCTTACACCGACAAAGATTTGCGACGTCACTTTTGCAGATAAAATTATACACTGCTGTAAAAGTTCATACATTTGTTACAAATTTACTGTTAACCTGGAACTAGAAATACAAATTCACTAGGAACAAAATTATTATAAAATGATCATTGCATTATAAAATGAACATGTGTATAATAAAGTTTCAATTAAATTGTACGACTGAGAATATGAAATAAAAGTATGTGTTTTTTGTGTGTGCGAACTAAAATGAATTGAAAATTCAATTTGCAATTGAAAATGAAAAACAAGATCAAGATTAGGATAAATAAATTCCGTATGAAGTTGTTTCGAGTATTTTATCAGTATACTCGTGTACTGGAAAATGATTTACAACTTAAAAATGAGGGCGTATGAAAAACGAGATACAAATAAATTGAAAAACATGTTGTCGAACATGTTGAACGCTTTGTTCCTTTTTTATCAATTTTTAAATAGGATATCTAATTTGTTATAGATTTATAATGTTAATTCAGTTTAGCGGATGATTTATAATTTAATTAAATAAAATGATCACGTACTCAACTTGGCAATATTATTTTGTGAAATTTCAATCCAGTGACTGTGGAACGCTTTGACGTCACTTTAATTAGTATTAACTATGCTAAAGCGAAACCTAGCA
Source organism: Trissolcus basalis (assembly GCA_025266255.1). Lineage (NCBI taxonomy): Eukaryota > Metazoa > Arthropoda > Insecta > Hymenoptera > Scelionidae > Trissolcus > Trissolcus basalis. The sequence goes on along the minus strand of JAAMPD010001192.1, from coordinate 24,012 downwards.
CGTACATAACATAATCAGAATAATTCACTCTTGAACGCTAGTCCAAAACCTGATATGACCTAGGATCTGAGGTTTGTGTCTGCATAATGATATCACATCTAATATACAGAAGGTGTTTCGAGTTACCTTAAGACTAATTAATCCGTATTCCGAGTTTACGTTCGTGTAATTAATTATAGCACAGTCTCCAACTTGAATGGCTGTACAATCAAGCGCAAATGTTTTGTTTGTGTTTTTCCTTTTTTTTTCGTTTCATCTAATTTCTATTTTTTTGCCCTCCATAAAACCAAAACGATTCAATTTTTCACGTATTTTCGCTCTCTCGCTTTTTTTTATACACCAAATCAAATTTGCGAGTTATAACTTTATTGGCGGTTTTGTGTAGATTTAATGACACTCCATTTTTCAGCTATAAGTTGGCAACAAAAAAATTGGTAAAAAAAAAGATGGGACAAAAATAAACTCGAACTGTGCCAATAAATTTACAAGTTGTGTATAACAGGATTCAATTTATTTCATCGAATATATGAATTGCAATGTGAAAAGCAGAGCGGTGAAACGAGTTTGGACAATTTCGCGAATCCTACACAGATAAAATTTGGTCGGGTTGGGATAAAGTATTAACGGCCATTTTTTTTTTTGCTTTATTGAAACAAAGGGGATTCATCGGTTCATGAAACTCCATACACTTTCAACCCATATGGCAATTGTTCACCAATCGCAAAACAAAAAAAAATCACGAGAGGTTACAAAAAATTTTATTATTAATAATTTCGCGCATTCTTTGATCAAACAATTAACAGTTCGAGAACTTAATGTTAATTGGATAGTTAATTAAATTCCGCCAATAAAGAGATCTTTTTATGAAACAATAAAAAAAAGGGAAGAGAAAAATACGAAAGAAAAAAAAGGAAGAAGGTTGCACTCCGATGATTCTCAAGCTGTGTCAATTGCAATGAGGCAAAGTAAAAGAAACTGTTGCTTGATTATATTCGAACAATTTCGAGGCAATGAAATGTGCGAAAGGAGAAAGAGAGAGAGAGAGAGAGAGAGAGAAAAGATAGAGAAGAAAAAGGAAGAGAGCAACAGAGAGAAGATGCGCGCGACTTTTTTTCCGGCGCGGCACGCGTTTGCCGGAGAACCGCATAAATACGTGCTTTCAGCTTCGATAATTGCGCAGCTCGCTGATCTCCGTCATGCGCCATTAACTTCCAAGAGCTCTTGCCGCATCGCGGCAATAACTAGGACACTAAATTATTAGCGGCGCCGATCGTATTTTCGAATGGAGCGAGAGAGGCACGCAGCAGATAATCTGCGGAACAGGATTTCAAAGCTCGTAGAATAGCCGGAAAAATCAGCCAGCCACAGGTTCAACTCTTCCGCAAGTCTTCGGCATTGTTGTTCTCGAATAAAAATCTCCGCTCGGGTCGAACAAAAAGGTAACATTTTTTCAACGAAACAGCGGGATAAATATGTTTGTCAATTTTATCTTTCGTGTAAAATAAAAACCGATGAAAATGGGAAATATTTGTACAAGACTGATGGAGTCAATCGGTGATGGAATTTTTGATGTTTTTATTTGGATGGTTTTTTTCCCTCCAATTTCACTTAGAGTAAAATTCGTGTGCGAAAACGGACACGTGAAACGATGTAGCAGAGGTGAAGTTTATTAATAAAATTTCGGGAAATTTCTGAATTTAGGGCGAACTTTTAGAACGACGTAACACCGATAATGAATAAATTTGACGCCCCGGTTACACACGTACATTTTGCCACGTGAAATGTTAGGTTGCAGTGTCGTTTTATTCCCCGGTAGTGGAGAAACCGTGTCTGTCAGTTTTAATCGACTGAAAATTATTCGTCCCGCTCGAATTTGTACCCAAAAAGTAAAAAAGGAAAATTGAAAAAATCATTTTCCTTTTTTATCCCTCATGAACGAGAATATATATGCTAAAATATATCTTATTTTGTATTTTGTCTTATTGGCGCTTTTTATATACAATATAATATTTCTTTATATATGCTATAAATGTATATTGAAATTTATAAAAAAATATAAACCAAATATCATTCAGTTTTTACTAGGAATATATTTTATATACAAAAAACATATTTTTCACATTTTGAGATTATATTTTGTTACCCATACGGTAAAAATATATTTCAAAATATAATTTACATATATTTTCTATATTTAAAATATATCTGTATATATTCTACGCATAAGTCGTGCATATATAAATTATTTATAAAGTCGCAATAAATTATATGAATAACATATAAAATGAATATAAATTTTATCGAAAAAATATATTACATTCAGTATGACATTCAAATGGGTAAATTCAGTTTTGATTATAAGTTTCTGGATAAATTTGAAAATAATAATTCGATCAAAGAAATGTTAATTTAGAATCGCGATTATGAAAGTCGCCGACTGGTAACTATTGCGAAATTAAGATGAACCGTCGAATCGAGTCATCAGAGAGCGATAAACCGATAAGTCGAAGAAAATCAGTCGAACGACATTCGAACCGCGGTTTCGAATGATGAATCAGCAAAGTTCGTGATAAATTTTGCAGACACTGAAAGTTCCGATTGCAAATGTAGACATTCTTATAATATTCTTACAGGGTAAACACGTTAATGTGTCACAAGCGGCATATTACATTATTCCGTTAGAATTATCGTTGCAAATTCCATCGCCAGCCCAGGAGTCATCGGTCTCGAGATTATCGCGCGGGATCGTTTCACAATGACGTTCTCTATGAAAATAAAACATTTTCATTTTTTCATAGTAAATTTTTTAATGAGAAGAAATTGAGTCGTCTAATCTTTCTTCGGACGCGTTCGGGTTGAATACAAAACGGTCATTAGTCACGCGAGTTAAGTCCAAAACGCAATTACCGAAATAACAACAAAAGAAGCGATGATAACAGAACAAAGTATATAATTGGACTACAAAAAGAGTCATTATTTCGAAACGCAAACAAAGAAACGATGAGACAGTATAAGAATGTTATGCGTGTTTATTTTACATTCTTTTTATTCACATTTGTTTCCACCTCCAAATATTTCTGTTTTGCTTCAAAACTGCGCAAAACGGAATTTCGCAAATTATTATATCATTCGAGCGCGTTTTGTTGCGATTGCATGTTTCGCAAGAAGAGTGGTTTTGCAACATGTTCTCTTTTTTTTTCAGTGAACATTTATTTCAAATTTTTTTCATTTTTATTTTTAATAAAATCATTACAGATAAGAGAAAAAATTGATTCCCCCACATTGGTCGTCTTTACACATTTCACATTAAGTAATTGCACCGAGGATGGAGTACCAATATAACAGGTTACAATCTCAAATTTATTTTATCGAGATGACAAATTGAGATTAACTACAAATTGATGTATCGACTTTTATACAATTTTTTTTTATTGATTTTAATATTTCCATACTAAGGAGATAAATATTTTTCTTCAGATGAGAAACCGTTTCTGTTACACTAATAAAACTACAAAAAAGTTATCTTGGATAGCACATATGTTTTGTTTCTTTTCAGCCTTGCAAATATGTCGTCCGATTTATTTTGATACAAAACTTTAATAGGGCTCTTTAACTTTATTTCGAATTAAAAACCAATCTGAGAGTATATAATAATGTAAATGTAAACAAATATGTAGACATTACAAATTGTCAAAAATATATTTCAAAAAATATCTTATATATTTAAAATATATATTAGTATATATTCTACATATTAGTAATTTATAAATACTTTATAAAGCGGCGATAAATTATAAAACAAAATATAAAATAAATACTTAATTTATTGAAAAAATATATTATATTTGTATGAAAAAAAAAAAATAATAATAAAATAAATTTCATAAATAAAACACGCATATCTTTGTCCCTGTGGGATTCCATATATAAAATATTTATAAACAGATAACAATTTTTATGTTACACGTATGTTTAATGTATGACTGTGTATGTTTAAGTACAACCGTGACGCGAAGAACAAAAGAACAGAAAATCCAAACGAAAGACTAATTTGTTTTTCATTAAGAAGGATATATTATTTCTGTATGTTCAGGAGGCTGAGGCGCATGACACACTCGGGGTTTGAGTCACCAGGCCGGTTGACTCATTAGAGAAAACTTGCGTCGAACTACGCAGTATCTTTGGATTCGCGGGGCGTTGCGTCAGTCGGCTGACCCTCGTGCAGAAAAGCAAATTTTTTTTTGCGTTCGCCCGGTCACTCATATGCACATGTTCCCTTTTGGCCTCACGTGCCACAATTGAAAGGTCCATTTTGGGTTCAACGACTGCGCTCTGTGCATACCACCTGTAGAAAAGTTTTTGCGTTTATGCAGCGAGCGTAACGTGGAACAATGCACTTTCGAAATTGGCAGCGGTTTCGCGTGAGCTCCAATTACGCTAGACGGTTGCACCGCTGCTGCTGCGCCTTCGCGCTGCAGCTCGCGTTTATTCACATGCCCAATCGTCACAGTTTACGCCTTTATAACATCCATCCCTTTAGCCATGGCCGGGTCAAAGCACTCGGGTTGGCGCGAGAGAGACAACAGAGAGAGAGAGAGGGAGAGACAATGCGAGAGAGCGCTCATCAAAGACTATGCGCATTCTAGCCATTGATACAATCGCCACCATTGTATGCACACTGATTGCACGCAAATTGCGCGCTCGCCATGCCGGCCAATTCACGTTTTGATTGCAGCTGATACCCCTTGCTATTATTCCATCTGCGCGCGAGACACAAGTTTGTCCTTCTAATTGCAGTTGCGCTGTATCACGTATCACGAGGCTCACCCGGGCCAGGCCGTTTCACCAAGTCATCGCCCAGACGTCGAGGCATACTTTCTGCCCGACGCCGATCAACATTTAGACCATCCACTGATTAATGGTCGACCCGCCAGAACGCCCGGCTCTTAGCTGGAGTTTCCATTTTACATCGCACGCTGATTTATCGCTGGGCTTATCCGTTTATACGTCGTTAACAACTTTTCGTAAGAACTGCGTTTTTAATTGCTCCAACATTCTGCTGATTGAATCACAACAAGGTTACACAAAATCTAGAACAAAATAAAGATGGTATACAACATTCAAATTGTGTGAATGAACATTTTCGGGTGTAAAAAAATGATTGGAATGAAATATCTAGAACAAAATAATAAGGACGTTATATATATAAAAAATTCAAATTTTGTGATTGAAAAATTTCAGAAAGCATAGATATACTTGAAACTAAAAATTTTTGGATGTGAAAAAACAATTAGAATGAAATATCTAGAACAGAATAATAACTGTTATAAAAATCCAAATTTTGCGATTGAAAAATTTCAGAAAGCAAACAAAGAAACTTGAAAATTATAAATTTTCTGACGTGATAAAACAATTGGAATGAAATATTTATAAGACAGTATGACGAGCCAAAAAGTTACGTTGGAATAAAACCTGGAGATTGAAGAATTTTTTTTTCCAGGGGAACATTTTTATTATGCCGCAATATTTCCCTGCTATGGAACAGTTTCAAAACAATAAATCAGTTTCCAGTTAAAAATTGAGGTGTTGGCTGAATATCCGTGGAGCAAACGACTTAGTTGTGAGCTGTCACGTTGCGGCTCTCGAGAGTTGGAATGGAAATTCAAATCGAGCCCGAAAAGGATTTGCTGATTTCTTCGCGTCATGAAATATTCAAGCTGTCCCATTTGGTATGCCTGATCGACACATGTATACCCGGATCGATCGAGGCCCTACTAAATCGAGGCCTAATGTGGCATGTCTGACTGTGTGATTTGGACAATTAGAAGCTTCTGATTGCGACACACGAGCTGCTTATCCTTAGTCCAGGCTAATTGGAACAATCACGAACATCATTGTAGGGTAATTATAACCTTACACTTCGATAACCAGGATCAAGTTCAGCCCCACCACTAACTATTCCATTTCAAAGTAGCTCAAATCTTAAACAATAAAAGTTTGTTACAAATTTCATTTCAACAACATTTTAATTCAAACAAAGTTAATATTATTCCCCAATAGCACAGCCTAGATAATTTACAGATATTATACAGATAATATATATCTATATATCTATTATCTATATATTATCTATATAATATCTAGATTGTTCTATTGGGGGTTATAACTGTAAAATATAATGCAAAAAATATTCCAATCATCATTTGCACTGATTGAATTGAATGAAAATTTTATAAATTATAAAAACAAATCATGGCGATTTTGGGAATTCAGTTTAGATTATACAATTTTATGAATTCCTTTTCATAATAAAATCACAAATTATGAAACAAAAACAAACATTCTTACTCTAACCAAGATGATAAAATAAAAATTGTCAACCCAAAAAGGAAATTGTACATTTCGTGAAAATTTGCAAACAACCATAAAAACAAGACAGTTTTTCTTTGCAGTAGAACTTCGAATTGAGCAGATGCTTTGAATTATCATTTTTATTTTTCCAACCCCACAATTTTCAGATCATGAACTACCAGGGCATCATTTTTGGGCAAACTGACAAACCAACCTGACGACAGTCAAAGAGAAAGAAAACAAAAACAAAATAAAAGAAGAAAAAAAGAAAAGAAACAGAAATAAACTCGGAGCACCGAATTAGGCAAAATAACAATTTACAATCTCGCTTTGGCGTTACGTTTGGGTTGTCTTGAAAGGAACACGCCATCGAGGAGGCAGCGAACCCCATAAAAAGAGCGAGAGCGTCTAACGCCCCCGCCGACCACGCAGTCACCACCGTTGGTCCTCGGTTGGACATCGCGAGTGTCCAAGTTTGTCGGGTAAAGTGTTCGGCGGAGCGTGAGCGGGTTCGTCAACCTCTCGTCTAAACGGTTTGCGCGAAAAAAAGGTACGTGTGCAATTTTGCAACACAAAACGAAGTTCAGTGACCCGGTGACAATCGTTTACCCGGGCTGGTTTGAATGCGCGACACGAGTTGTCGCACAGAAAGCGGAAGTCATAGGTGACCAATTGTATTATTTTGTGGTCATAACGAGTCGTTGTAGCGGAGGACACTTAGCCCGCTCCGAACGAGCCTGACTTTCACAAGTACTGCAAACAGGTGGTGCCAGACTAGTCAACCCTCTTTAGCGACTAAATGCCGGTCAAATTGCAGTCATTACCGCGTTTTATTCGACATCCCTCTCCTTTCTCGATCCATTCATTTTACCTGCTAAACAACCAATTATTGTGTTTATACATTTTACTCGACTTGTTTTCGCAATTGTCATCTCGTTTAGATCCAATTTATTCAAGTCATTCAATCTAACATCGTTTTAACTATACAATAATTACTATACATTCTTTTTACATTATTTTATACAATAATTTTTACAATATTTTTATTACAATACTTATACTGAAATATTTTACTATACTATGAAATATTTTTTGAAATAATTTTTGTAACTTTTTATACGATAATTTTCCAGAAAAATAAGTTTTGTGCAGTTATAATTGTAATTTTGTTTTGCAACAATAGACAATATAATTTGTACGAACAAATGAAATTAGATTGTACATTTTGTTTGTGAACTTTTGAGAAATTTGTTATCTGATAATGAGTTTTGGCATTGAGATAGATGTCTCGAAGTAAGAAAAGTAAACTGTAGGTTTGCATAGGAGCTGGTCTGCCTCATTTCACCCCTTTTTCTCGATCTCACCCGTTTACGTCCTGCGGACCTGCGCAGTGCACCCGAAAGGAAGCGGCCATTATGGACGCATGGCGTCGGTGTTGCTGGCAACGGCACCCCAGACCCTCGCGACCCATCGAGAAACTGCATAAATGATCACCCTCGTTCCTATCAGTTGCAAAAGATGGCGCCGTTTGTCCCCAGCAAAGAAAATCTTCTACTTCTCATAAAACAAAACTTCATCTTCAAAATTCAAAAGTTAATTCGATTTTTTTTTTCATCAATTTCTAGTTTTATTTTTTTGTTAACAAGTTGTTTAGACGACTTTTGTGTACGTTCAAGTTCAAAACTTGAGTTTGCAAGAAGCCAAGAGACTTGTTGTGTAATTGAGCTTCGGTAATCCAGTCGCAATAAGGTTTTATAATGCAATCAGAGCCAAGTGGCATTGACAACTTTGCGACGCTCGATTTGTTTGTAGACAAGTTGAGAGGTCGCGCGGCCTGACATGTTACAATCATCTATTCAAACGATCACCGCGCGCTGGTAATTAAATTTGTACGCGTGCCGCGTGAGAGCTGGTTCCCATTGGATATTCACGAGATTATGATTATGTATTACACGAAGCGCGCCATCGTCCTCACGAGTTATCGATTTAATTGTCGGCACGGTTAATTGCGGGGGCGCCTCTGCACTTGGGGCGATCCTCAGGGTCAAAGTTCAAGAACCCGCAGTCACTTCCGTGCACCGAGGTAATTATAACGAAATGACCTGATCTAACTAGAGCACCAACCCCCACCACTTCTTGTCATGTCAATTTTAATTTTAATTATCAACGTTTTGATGAACCCCTAATAAAACAACCTAATGAAATACTATCCCAAATGTTCATTCGCAAACTAAAAAATTTTTTTAAAAATAAACATATACAAAAAGGTATCTGAATTTCTGATTTGACTTTTACTTTTGATTATCAACGTTTTGATAAATTTAAAACAAAACAACCTAATAATGAAAAATTATCCCAAAAGTTTATAAAAAAATAATAATAAAAGTAAAAAAGTAAATATATACAAACAAGTATCTAATTTTCTAATTTGACTTTGTTACATCAAAATTAAATTTAAAAAAATTGAGAAAATTTTAAATTTATATTTGAGAAGGATTAAAATTCATAATTGTATAAAAATATTAGGTAAAATATTGTTAAAAGTGAGTATACAGAAGAAATGAAAGTGCTATAGCAGAAATGAAAATCACTTTGAGATGGAATTGAATTCGCGTGAGTCGAAGGTCAGACTGAAGAGCATAACGATATAAATGGCATCAGAGCGAAGGGTTGAGGCGAGCTGGAGGGAGACGTTGAGCTTACTTCCGTTTGTTGCGTGCGTGTGTCGATCACCGTGCATAGGTATATCAATATGTGTAGAACATATTCGTGCAACCATCCGGCACGAGCGGCATTCTCACGCTCATCTGCATACCCGACTACACATCAATATTCAGCGCGGCCGGAAAACGTTTCCTAGGGACCCGTTTAGCATACCGGACCCGTTTCTCGTGTCATTTCTTCTCTGCGTAATCGCTCGGTGGGGCACTCGCAACAGCGGAGAATTTCAGAAAAGAACCATCCCAATCAATGGATCGAATAAATCATTGCTCCCTCTCCCAGCTGAGAGTTCTCCACACGAGGAATTAGAACAGTTAAGTTCACATTACAGGAACGAGAGAAAAACGAAAATAAGAAGAGAAAGAAAAGAAGAAGCAGGAGAGGGAGCAAAAAAATGAAGCAAAGAAAAAGGAACTTAAAACACAATGCAAAAATCGTACGACTTCCTCTTTCAATTCTCCTACCTGCGGTACATTCCCCCTTAATCAGACTTTAGCACCGCGCAAAGTAATAAATCTCGCGATGCCGAGATAAAGAAACCCTTTGCGAATTAATGAAAATTCTTCGTCTATTTAACGAAGAGCGCGGAGTCGTTAAGTATGCCTGATGAAAGGCAGGCGGCGCAGGAAAAGTGTTCGGCATCCGACAAATCCGCGGGACCCTTTTGCACACAACTCTTTCTCTTTTCTTTCTTTTTCTCTTTTTTCTCTCTGTGAACCACGTTCGCACGTGTTCCATTGGACTTAGACACATAAACGTTGCAGAATTTGGCCCTGACAGTGCAGATGCAACTCAAACTTTTATACTTTCATCAAACAATGAAATTCTTCAGTTTAGAATCAACACATTTATATCCCTAGTAAAAAATATCGTATACTGACCACATATATACCATAGTAAAAAGGATCAACAATACATTGATCATATATTGCCAATATATGAACGGTGGATGATTAATTATTATTTTTATATTATAATTATTTTATAAATATATTGCAAATATATTGGTTCATATATAAAAATATTCATTGATAATATATGGACCATATATTAACTACATATTGAGCATCTATTGACCATACATTGCCAATATATAAACAATGGATGATTAATTACTATTTGTATATTATAATTATTTTATATATATATTCCTAATTATTTCTGCTATGTATTGCGAATATTTCGTCCATATATAAAAATATTCTGATTCTCTAATAATATGATATTCTATAATAAGATGTATGATCCATCATATATAGTCAATATATTATCCTTTCCACTAGGATTTTCATATATTATTCCAGATCCATTTTCTATAACTTGAAAAATCAAAATCATATTAGTCTATATCATATAAATGGACTATACTATATCACCAATCATATCAACTATTTTTTTATCTGTTTACAATATATTGTCAGAATGTTTCATATCTTGACAATATTATATTTTGATATACAGGAACTAATGTACGTTACGATTCATTTCACTGGGGATACAGTTTTTTAAATATTTTATTTTATGTTTCTTTTATAGTTGAAGCAGAACCGAGTCATATTTTAGGAGCAGAATGTCAACAGCATCAGCAGAACTGAACGACGGAGTGACAGGAGTGTATCATCAATATCAGAATAGTAATAAGTAGAGTGACTAAAATATGTGTACATCGGAGTTAGATGGACTGTCGAAGGGTTTGAAACGCACGTATGCAGATGAATATTGCTGCGGCGGATGTTGGCAGTATGCAGTTATGTGTGGAGACAATAGACCGTACCATTATGTCCGTCGAATCCAAAACCCCATAGAGTCGTTCTCTCTGTCTATTATGCCCGTATATAGGCACGCTGGCAGGCCACATTGTGTATCCGGCCTACCACAGGACTCTGGCCATTGTGAGGACATCTAATTATACGCTAATCTTCCGCTCCGAAGCAATGCTCGCTCCATCTCCTTCCCTCTGGCCGCTCATCTCTGTTTTGCATTATTTTTTTTTCCACCTCATCGTTACCGGACGAGTTCCGAGTATGCGACCCTGACCCGAGCAATCAGCGGTGCGTGTTACTCTCCCTCTCTGTGTTTCTCTCTTAGTTTTGTTTCGTTCGATACACTAATTATTGCAATTGCACACACTCATTGCGAATGTTTTTTCGCCTCACAGCGACACAACTCACCAGCGGATCGACGCTATCCGGACGTTTGAAGTAGTACAGCGGCTTCAGGCGGTCGTAAAGGTTGGCCCGGTCGTACAGGTCGCGAAACGGATTCTTCGTGCTGAAGAAGTCCAGGTCGATGTCCAGGATGAATGGCGAGTCCTTGTTTGGCAGCGCTTGACGGAGCGCTGATGCAATCTGCCCGAGGTCCTCTTTCTGTGAAAACAAAATAAAATCATGTAATACATCAGAACTAAATTTAAATCAATTTAATCAGTTGAAGATATTGAATTGAATTAAGTGATATAAATTTAAACCAAAAATAAATAAAAAAAAGTGGTTTAAAAAATTGATTGTAATTTGAAGTTAAATCGTGTGTCATAAGGTGATAACGAAGCAAAATATACAAATTTCCAACAGCTGTGTTACAGATTTGGTGATGCATTGAGATAATAAAATTCACCCCTGAATTCCTGTGCAGTGTATTCTCGTAACACCAAATTATTCAGTGATGGTATACCCTGGAAATTAATTCCCTGGTCCCTCTTTTTTTCTCCTCTCGTTTGATACTTTTCTGGTACTGTGTTTGATCGAGGTTAGGTATATTTTACTTTTTGATTTAACAGACTCATTTGAGAACAAGTTTAAGGGAGAGAAAAAAAAGCAAAAATGAAAAATTGAAAAAAAAAGAATACAAAAACATGGGGGTGGCAATGGGATAAAAGATGCAGAGGGCGGAGGAGAGAGGAAACAAGAGAGTCTCCTTTTTCATTCGCCTCCTCTCCTTTCTGGCCTTTTTTTCGCCTCTTTTTTGTCTCTCTTTATATTTTTTTGCAGTGCTACGACAAAACTATATTCTCTCGTCTTGAACCTCTTTTTTTCAACCGACAACGCGGGAACCCGTTTCTCGTTTGTGCAAATGGAACGAGGCAGAGAAGTGCTGAGTGAAAACGCGGAAGGACAAAAGGTCCTAGAAGGCATCCCGCCGTGTTTATAAGCCGCATTTCGGGACCGCCGCGATTGCCGTGCGTGCGTTTGTATAACGAGCGCATGGCTCGTAATGGGAGTGAGACAATGGCCTCAACCTGCCACCCTGGCTCTAAAAATTTTTTTTCCCCAAAAACGTTAACTACTATTTCTTTCACTTTTCCAACTTTTACTTTCAAAATGTTTCAAAATCTAGACCTCTCTTACATAAAATTTCATGAAAAAAAAGGAAGAAAAAAGGAAAATGGACCGAAAAAAAAGGAGAAAAATGTTTGCATACATAAATGAAATGGAATGAAAAGAGGGTTCAACTTAAATATGATCGCGAATTGAAAAAGAGTGATTATTTTCTCGTGAGAAAGTTTACGAGGCGAAAAATGAGGGACTCGCTCTCCTATTGAATCCAATATCAAACGTACATCCGTGTACAGGCCACGTACATACAAGGATCATACTGCGTAATACATGATTATAGAGTGCGCTGAATGACGCTTGCGAAATGGCAACGGATGACGACGGGGCGAGGAACCCGGGCAGATCTTTGAAGACGAGAGCACTGAGCACTTTCTTTCATGTACTCTTTTGCGAACCGGATTCGCGTTTTCGGCTCTTAGCCGTGTCTTTAGCTTCTTTTTTTTTTTTTTTTTTTGTCAGAAAGGGTCTTCGAGAGTCGGGACTATTATCGTTCGAGTATAATCTCACGCATTCTCGCAAAAGGCTCCATTTGAAACAAGTTCCTGGCTTTCGCAAGGCCCCCACAATAATAGTTGACAATGTAGCAATGGCGCAGCACTTTCTTTGTTCGAGAACCTATTAGGCCGAAAATTGAACAATTAAATGTACAATCAACGTTTTTAATCTATCCTCTCCGGGGCAATCCACGACTTCTTATTATTCCGCTGATGGTTTGGGTATTTTGAAATTCCGCAAATCTCCAATGCCTGCAATGCAAAAATACTCCCAATTTCTTTTGTTTGTTTTTGTTTTCATCACACAAACCAAAAGCAATTTTTTCATTCCAACAATTGTGTTATGAACTTGTAATAATATTTTTATCAATCTTATCAATTGATTGATGATTAAATTATTAATTACACAAACTCATATTTCTAAAATTTTTTGTTTCAAACATTGGCGAAAAATAATTTTCTGCAATGCCAAAATACTCTCAATATTTTGTCCTTTCAATTGAACAAAACCAAAATACAAAAAAAAACATTTTTTTCATTCCAACAATTATGTTACAAACTTGTAATAAATATTTTGTCGATCTAATCAATTGATTGATGATTAAATTATTAATTATATGAACTTATATTTCTCAAGTTTTTGTTTCAGACAATGGCGTAAAAAATTTTTTTTTCCTCGCTATACACAGCGCGCAACAGACATCGGACGAGTAGCATGTTGATGAACGAGCACGGATTCCGAGGACTTTCGCTAATCCAAGCGCACGCGAGTTTGAGCGTGATTAGTACGACGATTACAAATTCTATGAACTCTTTATGTCAGTATTTATAAGTATTACGTGACTTCATCAGAATCACGAGCGATTCGCGGCGAGTGTGAGGCAAGCGCTATTTCGCAAAATGATTTGTTCCAGTTGCATCAGAATAGTATTATCGTTTTACGAGTAATGACGTTCAATTAGTTGTAAATTATGATGCCAGTGCTCACCGACAAAATAAACGCTTTTTTCATCACCAGCTCGTGCACTGTTGCACAGACGTTCGCAAAACAGCCGTTTCACACTTTTGGCACTTTTTCAACTTTGCAACATCAGACTGCCTTTCATGCAACAAAACCATCATGACAAAAAAAATTCATCACAACCTTTATTATCAACATCTTGAACAGCCAAACATATATTTTTAAGTCAAATATAATAATCTCATTACGCAGTCCCGTTAACAAATTTATTAATTTTTTTTCTGTCAACTCAAAGCATGATAAATTGTCGAAGGAACACTTGTTGCAGAAATAAAAAAATGTGAAGAGAGAGAGAGAGAGAGAAGAAAAAAAAGAATTATTGACAAACAGTTATAATAAATAACGTTGAAACGATGTAATTATAGTTTTGCGACGTAATGATGTAACGCACTTTATCGGTAATTGATTAGATATTATAGGTCGACGGGAGATGATGTACGACTTTGATCCGCGTCGTGCAACTTGGGCAGCTCGCCAGAGTGAGGAATCAAACGACTACAACAATGGCAATTAGAAATAAACAACGAATAATTATCGCGTATTATCGCGGATTTATTGCGCTACACGCGATGACGGCTTGCACATGAATACATTGACATGCGCATGTACGCATGAAAGAAGTACGTGGTAGCAGATGCTGATCAATGCTTTGTTCTTTGCAAAACGAGGACGAGTTCTGCATATAGGGGACGAGGGAACACGTGGCGTATTAATTAAAACAATGAAACGACGCGACGCGCCTATCGAATTCAAAACTCACTCGCAGATGTCGGCGCTCGTTTTCTTTTTGCCGTCGCTTTTACCCCTTTTCTTCCTTTTTTTTCTGCTCCCCTTGTTCGTATCACCAAGAACACACGAACAGGCGTGAAATTTCAATGCCCGTGTGAGCTTTCTGGTTAATGACTTTTTGTCACCATAACAAGCGTTTTTTTTCTCTCCTTCTCTGTCTTTTTCAAAATCAATGAATTAGACGTATTAATTTGAATTGAATTATTGTTTGTTTCGTGATTCAAAACCAGTCGCGGGGGACGGTAACCGATCAGACCAGCTTGATAGGCCACAATTGGGTTTAGTTGACCTGTTCAGATCGAGATGAGCCGATACGATTCAGCATGCTCCGAATAAAACTCATCCGCGAAGGAACGAATGGGACGTTTTTATTCGCTGATAAAAAGAAATGGTTGGAAAATTTGGCGGTTTAGGTAGTTGATATTACAATTTCCCATGTAGACATTTCTGAAATGAATCAAAAAAAAAAGTTCAGTCTTAAGTTGGACCAACGTTGGCAACCCAATTCTATGCCAATATTAGAAAAAATTGTTTCACCAAAGTTGAATAAAACTTTGTTAAAAAATTTTTGGTGTTTCCAAAATTGACACCCTGGTTCAATTTTGAAATTAATTTTAAAAACAATTTAAAAATCAAAATTTACATATTTGTATTTTAAAATGTTTGATACATATTTTTATGTTTTAAATCAAATAACGCAATGTAAATTTTTTTTAATGATGAATAATTATGTTTGATAAAATTTGAGTTAGGCCAACATTGGCTAACCGTAAAAAAAATGACGTTTTAATTCAAAATGTTGTCAATCATGGTACCAAGTTTGGCGGTCAACTTTGGTCCAAGCATAAATTTCTACATGGGCTGCAAATAAAGTGAAAAGTTGGGATCTTGAAAGTCGGTCGATTTTCAGTCTAATAATAACTCGAAACGATGCAGTGGCGAATCGGAACTCATTGTTTATGCCAATGGCCAAGCGAGTAGGAAAGGTTCAAATCAGCGAGCCCCCGGTCGTTCAACCTCAATATTAGTGCGTGGACGAGCCAGCACGTTTTTCTTTTAGGTGTTTATTTGTCGGTGTTTGAGTATGCAAGTTTAGTATGGGCGCATCCGGTGCGCACACTGGCTTAGAACTATTGTTGCATTATGTATCCGCGTGTCGATTCTTGCATTCTATAAATTCCAACCTGTCTGAAAATCGTACTTTGATTTCCGCTCCGATCAAATTTATTTCATACCGCGATAACGAAACGGCTGTTTTGATTAGCCCAAAGAATTTTATCTTAACATGCATGTGACACACGCGGGCAATATGTTTATATATGCAAATTTATGTGACACAAATACCAACATTTGCAACATAAATTGAGTATATAAATTTAGACATATGTCACATATTTACAANCTTTTTTTTGATATAATGAAACAAGTAATGAGCTTTAGAAGAAAAAAAAAAAATCTCATCGTGTAGAATAAAAGTTAAAGTTTTCATTAAAAGGAATTTCATTCTCATTTACTTTATACTCTGTTGAATGCCGACTGCAAAGTTTGATTTGCGTTTATCAGACGCGGCATTGTTCATCTCGCCCGTAGCATTAACGATAAATAATAACTGTTGTGTGTACAGGCCGTGTGTACACTCAGCGCTCGAGATACATTAATAAAGATAAGCTTTCGCATAGCGCCGAGCACTTTTTCAGCGCGCCCATCGTAATTGTCCGACAATTACTCGAGCACTGACGATATTAGTCGCATGCGAAAAAAAAAGACTCAGCCATTGTTTACCGACGCACAAAGTACACGCCGGAGTGCCTACTCTTCGTTTCTAATTGCACGCAACACTCTGTCAAACAGTCCTTGAGATTTCGTACAATAAGGATAATGTACTCGTCTAATTCTCAATAGTCGAGTTGATAATACCGTCTCCGTTCTCGAGATTCGAAAACAAAAGATGAAAGGTACAATGTCCCGGATAACAGCTGGCTACTTGTATGGATACTTTTTAATAGCTTTGCATCGGTGAAATTTTCATCCCAACGTGTAACAAACACTCGGCAACAAAAAATCAAAATATGTTTCCAATCATGTTTTTCATGAAATAAAAAAAACTGCACGATGAGAAAAATGAAATAAAAATTCATTCTGATACCATTGCAATATGTTTGTCGGGCAATTTTTTGTCCTGAAAATTGGTTCATCTGATTGTAATTTGTGATTTCAATTTGTGCATGGTGGAAAATAAATGTTGGCAAGTAAAATTGAAAAAGATTATTAAACGTGCGTTTATCTTAAAGCTTGGTTGATCTTGTCAGCGGGAATTACGATAATAACCGTTGGTATCAATTGAAAACCCGTTACGTAAGGGTATCCGCGATTGCCATTTACCGCGCACAACCAATCGCGAAACCGAAACGTATTATTCACGACAATTATAAAAGTGTAAGTATCATGAGCGATGTGTCGGCTGAGTTAACTCGATACGTCTCCGGATTGGAAGTGCGTAACCATAATTACGAGAAGTGCAACCTAATTCTATTAGTCACGATCAATCGGTACGATCAAAAATCAATAGAAACTCCATTCATCACGCTCGGGGCTTTGCTCCTTTTGTAAACAGCGCCTCGACTGTAATCAGACCACTGACGAAACTACAAGATCGTTTTGCTTGTTCACCAGTCGCTGAATTTCCTCATGTAACTGTTCAAAGCAGCTTTGGATGATGATAAGCAGGATTACGCTGGAATTTCAAAAACAAAAGCGATAATATTTTCTATATATGTCCTAAGTAGAATGATTCTTTAAAAATTCCAAATCTTCCTTCGTTAAAAAAATATGGCTATAGATAGTGCCCATAAAAAATTCATATGTCAATATGTATAATATAATTCATACAAAAATTAGTGGCCCCGTTTTTCAAACTGGTAGAAATTTTAACAAAAAAATGTTTCAATGAGAGAGCCTGAAAATTAAAATTGTAATTTGTTATAAAAAATTACATTTTCCATATATATGTCACGTATTGAATTTTATACCTGAGTTCTATTGGGTATCGAGAGATGTTTTTTGACGACTAATATAAGAGCCTGGGTGTCGTAAGAGAATTTGATGTATAGGAAAATCGTACACGAAAGCGAGCTGTGTATTTATACGAAAACAATAGGCTTCTTTGATTCGTTCTCTCGGTCGGAGGCTCTGTCCCGCTCGGTCTTCGTGGTTTACTCGCTTCATTTTATTTTCTCCTCTTGAAACAACACGCAAAGTGCAGTCGACGAAACGAGCGATAGACTGAAGCTGCGGTAGTTCGATCGCGAGCCTGCAGATGCAAGCGATAACGCGTATAAAAGATGCAACTACATTTAGCTCGGACAGGGCACCATTTTATTCGCTCGTTCCAAAGCGTTAACAAGTGTTTTCCATCGGTCTTCGCCTTTGCACTTGTTTTCACCAACCCGAACTCAATTCTACATATTTTTGCGATGCTTCCGTTTATGATTGTTATTCCTCCTTCTTTTTTCATCCGTGGAATTCGATCGACTGGTTTCCAAGTTCTGTTCCCACAGTGATATTCAAAATCTCTTGAACATTTGAAATAACAAAATTTAAATAACATTTCAAAAGGTTCAGACAAGAACAAACCAAATTAAAATTTTGACAAATTAAAACTCTATTTTAAAATTTCACAAGATATCGTAATAATGTATTTTTTTGTTGTAATTTTTGAAAATATTATTACTTAACAGATAACAATATTTAATAAATTTGAATAGAAGATTTCAATGATTTAGGCGAGGATAAACCAGATAACTTGATTTTTGAATTATACAAAATATAATAACATATTTTGTTATAATTTACAAAAATATTATTACTTAATACATTTTTGTATGTTTGAAATATTTGTTATTTAAAAAATATATTTGAAGGTGTTAAGTGAAATTATCATTGAGAGTTATTGATAAATTTTTTGTAACAAAAATAAAAATAATAATCACTATTCTCAAGATATGAAAAAACGAAAATTTTCGCAACAAACGATGTTTAGAAAATCATTTCGTAGCAAATTACATATTTTGTTGGGAGAAAAATTGTAAAATTTTTCTGAATCTTTGGTTGATGAGGTATAAGAGCGTTGTTTGTACCACGAGCTGAAAGCGCGCACATCGTGTAATTTGATCGCACGCCGTAATTTACAATTGAAATCAAACGACGTCCGATCGGTCCGCGCGATAATGAATATAAATATTGACTTAGTGCGGGACGGGCGTTTGAAAGGTCGCGCAGAGAGTTGTGTCGGAAAGCGGTGGCATGTGGGAAAGGTTGAGTGCGCGCGAATTGCGCAACGTATTTATCATACGAGTGTGCATCCCCCGGAGCACACGCGCGGCTCGCGTGCAGCGGATCGCCGCGCTGCGCTAAATTACGATTGCCCCGGTGAGATAACGCCGGCTCCTGTTGGCCAAGTGTTCGGAGGCGGCGATCCTAAGAAGCTGGCTGCTGCAGCGAACTTAATGGAATCGCGATGAAACTGCCTCGTGTATTCTCAGAGCTCGGGCAGATCTGTGATAACCACGCGGCCAACTCGATTGCAATCGACGTAACGACCCCGCGACTTGTACCCTTTAGAAAAGCGTCATTATCGCGTGATTTCGACGAGGCCCCCGCCACTCGAGCGATTTCAATTCCAACCGCGCCCAAACGCCGAGCAAGTCCAAGTCTAATCATAGACGCGAGTTTGGTCTCCTCGAAACTCGAAATAGAAAAGTGAAATTAATTGATCGGGTGCGTTGCGCACCATGCAGACTTAATAAATTGCCGCGAAATCGCTCGTCGCGATCTCTCGCTCTCTCGGGTTCCGCGGTCGCCAGTGTGTTTGGTCGGCGTTGAATTAGAGCTATCCGTGCTTACATTAAGTCTGCCTTAATGGATGTTCGATGGGGTTAATGGTCCGTTTTATCTCGCTCTTTAAACATTATTAACGCCAACGGATCAATCTGTGTTCACGATTGAAAAGTTTTCCACTCAATCATGATTTTCGTTTAACGAAATCATCTTGGTGTAAGATCTGCAAAAAATTGTAATTAATAAATGAAGAAAAGAATTTGTTCCACAGACATATGGTGTAAAAAAGTTCTAGGGGAGAGGCTTAACCTCAAATACATATTATACTCATACTTATAGAAGTATTTCCAAATAAGAATAGTAAAAAAAATGTACAACTTACAATATAATAACAGAGCCTATAATATTTGCAAAATAAAATTGTGATGTAAAAAAACCTACAGGAACAAAAATATATTCAATAAATTTTGATGGCTGTTGTGTAAATTAAATTATATATTTTTGTATAAATATAATATATTTTTTCGATGAAATTTATTAAATTATTTTATATTTTTTTACTTGCATAATTCATTTTCGTTTTATGAATAATTCATAAATGATTTATGTGTAAAATATATACACTGTTATATTTTAATTATAGAAAACACATGTAAAATATATTGTGAAATATATTTTTGTTCGTGTGGATAAGAAAAGTTATAGATTTGTTTACAATACCAAGTCAGAGGTTGGTGAAAACACAATGATTGTTTTCATGTAATAAAATATATTAGAATATATTCTTGAAATTTTACTAACTATATTTTGTTTTATAAAAACAATATATATATATAAATATTGATAATATAATATTAATATAAATCTATATTTTCGTCCGTCAGTTGAAATCATTTGCAATGCCCGCGAATGATACAGAATTTGATATCTATTATTCTCTTAAAGGATTCATGTGCGCATGAATATTTGTGGCAAAAGTTGAATTCGTGAGATGATAACTTTCATAATCATAGGCAACGATAACTCATGTTAAAGCGCTCATTTGCATCGACGGAACAACAAACAGTCATCACGACTTATCTGTCCCATTAGGAAATATAAAAAGTTCGGAGACAGGACGAAGGGAGACGATCACGATTGGGTGACATGTGGCAAACGTCTCGTGCACGAGGAAGAAGCGCATAAATATAAAGCGTATAGGAAGGTCAGGGCGTGCTAAGCGCGGCGATCGCAAAAATGCCGCGAGATGCGAAGATGTGGCGGCGTTTTGCCGCTTCTTGTGGGAACGCCGAGCAACGAGATCCCTCGCGACTGCAATTCCCGACTCGTAAACAACCCCGTATCGTGTCGTTCCGTTTCGTTTCGCCGAGGGAATCGCGGACTGCGGTTGTATGTCGGCTCTCTTCCGCGATGACGATGCGATTTCGCCCGATCCTCCGAGGCTTAGCTCCACGCTACTATGCAGCAGCTCGCCAACCAAAGGTCAAACCCTATTCGCTTGTCTCTCTTGATTATACTTACTCGTCGGATCTTTTTTGCTTGTAAGATGTATTACGTATGATTTTTTTCATTCCCCAGAACGTAGGATTACGACGGTTTTCATCCTGCAAGAACGGGCCCTCGGTTTGACCTACGACTCAAGTGTTTTGTATATTTGTACAAAATCCCAACTCTCATCTTTGACTTTTATTCAAACACATGAGACGATATACGTTTCCAAAGTTTACATTCACAAGATCATTTGCGATAATTTGCAATTCTACAAAAATAAAATAGAAAAAATATATATAAATATATATG
The DNA here is from genome assembly GCA_025266255.1 of Trissolcus basalis. Classification (NCBI taxonomy): domain Eukaryota; kingdom Metazoa; phylum Arthropoda; class Insecta; order Hymenoptera; family Scelionidae; genus Trissolcus; species Trissolcus basalis. Next base: position 2,668 of record JAAMPD010001192.1, on the reverse strand, counting down.
TATATAAATACATTCAGCACGACAATTAAAGGTCACTTGGTAATTTTGGACTTTCTTTAAACAATCATAACTATGAAACAATTGATCACAAAATATTAAAAGTAAAAAACATTAAAAGCTCAGCAGCAAAATTTCAATTGGAAAAAAAATTGTTATTTATTATTATTTTTTAATGTTTTAATTTTTCTGAATACCTTTATAATTTTATAATTTGATATGATCGAATTGCAGGATATTCTTCAGAGGACGAGTAAGATAAGCTGTCAAACAAAATGGAGAAGGGATGAAAAAAAACAAACATTGGGCATAAAATAAACAATACCGAAATGCAAAAGTTGAAAGGGAGTATCAACTTATAATCGCACACATACAAGGATTGTTGAGCACTCTTGTCTCAGCGTCGATAACGAGGTGTGCTCAAGGACTTATCAGCGTCGTACGGTCTTAATGCCATGGACACGGTCGCGAGCCGTGCGATAGCAAGGATGCTATTTAATTAACTATAATAGCTCGGCTTAACAAGATCCTCATGTCCCAGCTTTTCCTCGTCGCTTTTTTCTGTCCTGCGCGAAACGTAATGTTTGTCGCAACACTCGACGACGATTTCACTCGTTCGTTTTTCAAATCAGGTTCTTTCATAATAAAAATTTTCGTCGCAAACAACCAGTCAAAAGCTAGGCGTAAATAGATCGATTTACTTGCTAAGCGTATTCAAATTCTTGTGATTATAAAATTACCAATTTTATACACATCCTTCAAATAAAACAAATTTGAACGATTTTTCAAAGTCAAAACACTTTTTCATCCCGACCAATTATTCCGATATGTTATCGCAACAAGAACAACGTTCAATTGCGGTTGTTAAGAAATTTTTGTTGCATCAAGACCGTTGACAACCGTAACGGTTTTGAAACGAGAAATTTTCTGTTATACATCTGACAGAACAATTTTAATAATAATTTACAATCACAATTTTAAATTTCAATTAATACATTCAGAATGTTCAATTATATTTTGAAAAGTATTTAAAAAATACATTTAACAAAATTAATTTTGAAGCATATTTGTGTCAATGTGATATAATTATACAAAAAATTTATATTTTATTTATATGATCCTAATATAAAATAATTTATATAATATATAACTAAGAATATATTTTTGTCCGTGTGATACATATAAATCATTTAAAAAGGCATATAAAGAGGCAATAACTTATATAAATAAAATATAAAATTAAAATATATTTACACGTATATTTTTTCCTCTGGGATAACTTAACCGTATCTAGGTTTATATTCTATTTATATTATATATTTTTTAAATATAATTAAAATGATATTTTAGACCGTGTGGGAATTTTGGAAATGTTGGATCTTTGAGAGACCCGGCAAAAATGTTTGGAAATTATGTTTGTTCACGAGATCGTCCTGCCGGGTTGGCGTAACACTCGAGTAAGTATTAATTGCAATTTATGTCATCGCAGTTATCGTCGCCAGGCGAGGAACAACAAAGAACATCGGCGCTGCGACGCGTCACAGCGCGTTACGTTTAGAAGCGTCTGAACGCGCTACAAAAGTAAATACCAGTCAACTGGAAAACAACGTCTTGCCGGGTATGCGTTGGCTGTGCAAGTGATATCGTTAGTGTCGCAACCGATTCAGAAATAATGCTGACATATTAATTACGCGATGCCCCAAGACTTGCTTGTTTTCTCCTAGACAGTTTTCTCCGTTACCGCTAATTTAGTTTGAGAAAAATGATGATATAATTAAGATAATGGTTACAAAATGTGAGCCATAATTAATACCCAGAGCTGATCCCCGCGATAACGCTTTGGGATATCGTGCCTGCGCAAAACATTGTTGTCCTGCCTGGCGTCGCGCGCGCTATCGCGGATTTATTAATTATAATCTTTAATCGCGATAATTAAGTGTTACAAAGTCAACCCGCGAGTTGCGAAACGACCCACTTTCACTGATTTTCAATTTTTAACTTCTACCCGTTGTATCGCACTCATTAACTGATCTATCAAAGAACTATGATTTATGGCGTGCTCCAGCTACGACATTTTTGATTGACTTTAATTGAAACACTTGCTTTATTTTCCCCTTAACTGCGTATTATCTCTCCGTGTCCTTTATTCAAACCCCTCATTTAAATTTTAATGCGATATGAACAAACTACATTGTGCCTCGTGTGAAATCGGTTTCTCTTAACAACGAATACAAAAATCGCGATCCGGTTAACTCGATCAGGACACCGTGAAAAAAAAAGTTTTTAATTCCAATAATTATTTTAAATTATTTAAAATTGTCCCGGGGCAACTGCGACAAAAATTATAATTCTTCTAATGGCAAAACGGGTACGAAATATTGATTTTCAATTATATACAATTTTTAGAAATGGTAATTTCAAAATCTAATCAATTTCTAATGTAGATAAGAGAAGTTTAGAAATTACAGTGTATACGATTTTTGTTATCCGGCATTTGAAATTAATTGATATGGAAAGAAAAAGAGGGGGAAACCCCCCGCGAGCGTTCAAACTCATCAATACATGACTTTGCCTTTCGACAATAAATGGGGGTACGGCGAGCCCATTTGTGTCGATGGTTTTTCGTGGCCGTTTTAAATCGTGATTTTCAGCAGATGTAAGAAACGTAAGG